>DXKC01003306.1:0-12323 GCA_031170775.1 Cymbopogon citratus
CGCTATGTTGTATGGCGCAGAATGTTGGCCAACAAAAAGATGGCATGTCCAATAATTGAGTGTAGCGGAAATGCGTATGTTGCGTTGGATTTGTGGACGCACAAGGATGGATCGAGTTCGGAATGATGAGATACGAGACCGTCTAGGAGTAGCATCAATTGAAGAAAAGCTTGTCCAACATCGGTTGAGGTGGTTTGGCTATGTCCAAAGACGACCATCGGAAGCACCAGTGCGTTGCGGAGTTCTAAGCCGAGATACCAATGTCAAAAGAGGCAGAGGAAGACCGAAGTTGACATGGGAGGAAGCGACTAAAAGGGATTTGAAGGTTGGGATATACCTAGAGACCTTTGTTTGGATAGGAGTGCTTAGAAAGCAGCTATTTACGTGCCTGAACCGTGATTAGGGGCTCATGTTGGGTTTCAACTCTAGCCTACCCCAACTTGCTTGGGACTAAAGGCTTAGTTGTTGTTGTTGTTGCTATATTTTCTGAATTGTATATTTATTTTTCAATTTTGTTTGCACAATTATGTTCTACGTGATGGGATGAACAAAACTAGATTATACATAAGTTATACTAAAAGTTATATATACAAGTTAGATTATAACTTTATAATGTTGAAGATCACATAAGTTATATGTGCGAACACATGGCTTTTTTCATAGCCATTATGTAGCGTCTTTGTATGATGAATGATTATCAACAAGGTCTAACACTTATGGTTGGTCGGTTGTTGGGTGGTTTCTGCTAATCCCATGGCCCATGGTATATTGTGTCGAAACGTGTCTCTTGGCTTGTGTTGTGCAGGTGTGGAGCTCGGAGGCGGTAGTGACGGTCAGAAGAAGGTCAAGCCGACGTGTCGTGCTGACGGACTGGGTGCGGTGAAGGGTGGACATGGTGGCTTGAACTGAGGGACCAGATGGTCGGGTGCTAGCCGTGGTAGCTGACACTTGGGACTTCGACGAGTGCTAGATGACATGGCGGGGGATCCGTGCGTGGCACATACTCGCGGTGGTTTGGTGGTTTGGCCTCAAGACCATTGGCGATGGTTTGGTGGTTTTGACTCAAAACCATCGGTGGGGGACACATGTGTGACACGCTACTCGCGGAGGCAGGTTTCGCGGGTTTAGGCCTCAAAACCCGAGTCGGTCCCGCACGGACAGACGGCACATGACGGCATTGAGGAGATTGCGTGGATGCAAGTCTATCGGTGAGGAGGCGCAGTGGCCATTGGATCAAGTTATCATGAGTTGGACAAGTATGCCCTCGGGTGTATTACTTTAGCTCAAGTTACCCTAGGGGCATTTCGGGGATGTCCGAATTGTATCTATAAATAGAGGTGGAGTCCTCTCCAATTTACCTCTTCCATTTTGTGTTTTCTCCTTCTAGTGGCTAGGTTTTTATTTCCTCCCCTATGGATTGATAGAGAGAGGTCACAAAACAATTTGTTCCCTTTGTTCGTAGGAAGCACACCCTTAGTGTGCGTGCCCGCTGGGCTTTTGGAACGATGTCTTGATTTTGTGTTTGAATCACGTTCTTGAAGTTCCTCACGAGTTCATCTTCTCCCCCTCTGAGAACTTTATGATTTCTTCATTTTTTGAGCTTTTTAATCCGTTCTTCTTGCCCTGACTTGGTCTATGATGTGAGAGGAGGCTTTCCACCAGAGGAATTGCTCTAAAACCTCACGAGATCGAAGAACTTTGGATTTCTTGCTCTAGGTCTCCCTAAGATCTCCTTTTCTTCTCTTTTGTGATTTCTCGAGTTTTACTCCGATCTGAGCGATGATCTCCTAGAGATAGCTCACCAATTGCATTAGAAACCTACTGTCAAAATTTGGTTGCAATTGGATTTGATTTGGACTAGATTTGAGATTTTTGGGATCTTGCTCGAGGCTGGGCCGTAAGAACCGGCTAGGCTGGTTTTGGAATCGGCTAAGCCGGTTTGGACCCGGCTAGGCCGGCTTGGCACTCGGCTAGGCCGACTCCCAGGCTGAAATGTTTCAGTCAGCTAGGCGAACTATTTCAATCAGCTAAGCTGACTTGTTTCACTCGGCTAAGCCGGCTGTAACAATCGGCTAAGCCGACTGGACAGAACTGATAGGTGTTTTTGTTGCGTCTTGAGTTTCCGAACTCTAATTTTTGATCCGTCAGTTCCTACAGGTTTCTGTTTCCGCTGAGAACTTCTCTGTTGGGTACTGTTTAGTGTTTGGGAAAGTTTTTCAGAGGGAAGGTGATAGAGCCAAGAATCTGTCTTTTGAAAGAAAAATTTGAGGCTCCCATTCACCCCCTCTGGTCGTTGTTGTCGGCCCTACAATTGGTATCTCGGAGCACGGTTAAGGGTCACTGCTACCTTAATCGGTCCGTGATCCAGTAGGCGACAATGGAACGGAGATCTGGGAAACCACCGCCTTTCGATGGCTCGAATTATGCTTATTGGAAAATTCGCATACCGCCTGTCTTCAAGGTGTTGATTCGCTTGTTTGGAATATTTGCGAGGATACTACCTATGAGGTTCTTGATGCTCGTGTGGGTTAGGAACAAAAGGACCAACACAAAGCAAACAGGAAGGCCCATAGTATCTTGTTTGACAGTCTTGGTAAAGTTGAATTTGCTCGAGTTTCTGACTGTCGTACGGCTCATTAGATCTGGTGTAGGATTCAGAACTACCATAAGGTTACTCCTGAAATTAAGACTAGACTCTATGAGACGTACAAGCATGAGTATGAAAACTTTTCTCTGTTGAAGGGTGAGTCGATTGATTCTCTTTTTGCTCGTCTTCAAACAATCATGAATAAAATGAAGGCGAACAACCCTCAGATGCCTTATGATGATCATGATAGAGCACTCAAACTCTTATATGCTCTGGATCAGAAGGTGTGGGATGTGAAGGTGTCAGCGATCCAAGAATCGCCCAACTACTACACCTTTACTATGGATGAGTTATTCAGCAAGCTCAAGTCCACCGAGGTCGACATCCAGACGCATTCCAAGATCAAGAATCCGTCTGCCCCGACTCCTTTAATGGCTGGTGTCCGGTAAGGGAAGTTCATATTTTTCTGACACTTCATAGCTGTTTTCCTTGTCTTCCATGATGACTGTCACAGAGGAGCAGCTGGAGGGCATTGGAGATGACGAGCTGGCATTGGTGATCAGTCAGTTCTCGCGGTTTCACAACAACCGCCTAAATCGCCGTCGTGGTGGCCAGAA
The DNA here is from genome assembly GCA_031170775.1 of Cymbopogon citratus. Classification (NCBI taxonomy): domain Eukaryota; kingdom Viridiplantae; phylum Streptophyta; class Magnoliopsida; order Poales; family Poaceae; genus Cymbopogon; species Cymbopogon citratus. The sequence continues at coordinate 3,205 of DXKC01003306.1, forward strand.
GGAAGGCTGCTTTGGGTGTGGATATCCCAACCACTTCGTTGCCAACTGCCCCAAGAAAGACAAGCCATACGACAAGCATGAACACTCCAGAAAGAACAAGCAGGAGTACCACTCCTCCAAGAACAAGAAGAAGGAGGAGAGCTTTGACAAGAGGGCGTTCCAGAAGAAGGTGATCCACAAGTTTGAAGAGGCATGCATCACCTCCATGAGCGACTACAGCGACTCCGATGACGATGACAACAAGTCAAGAACCGAGAACTGCATCAACGAAATCTGCTTCACCGCCGTCTCCAACCACGAAGGATACTGCACCATAGCACTTGGTGACCAGGAGACGGGCAACGTCAACAAGTCTAAAGAAGAGGTATCTCCCACTGTCGACTCTCTCACTGCTAAGAATGATACTTTGCTTCAAGTGTTGTATAACATGGATCTTAGTCTCAAGCAAGCTAAAAAGGAGAGAAAAGAATTTAAATAAAAACTTAGCATTGCACTTGAACAACTTGAAGATGCTAAAAAGAACCAAGTAGTTGTGTCTGATGAAGTTGAATGTGATGCATGTTCTGTTCACATGACTAACTTGGCTAACTAGCAATCTAAGTATGCTTCTTTACTTGAAAAATATGATGAAGCTACTGCTCAACCTATGGCTTTACCTGATTGCAAATCTTATTCTCTCTTGTGCACTGAGGTTGAGGAGAAAATTTCTAGGATTGCTTTGCTTGAAAAGTCTAGCTCTGAATCTAGTGCTGCTACTGCTAAGTGTGCTTGCTGTGAAGCTTTGGAAATAAAAATTGGAAATTGCAGGCATGACAAGGGTAGGGTCGAAGAGGAAAACACATTCCTTCGATCTATGCTTAGCTGGGTGTCGAGCAGTGAGCCCTAGCTTGGGATGATGATGAGTCAGTTCAGGAGGGGAACTAACACATTGGGAGTAGGCTTTGCTATAGGTGGGAAGGGTGCAGGTGTGTTTGGAAAGGTTGGTGAGCACAGTGGTTTGAGCCCGAGTGAGAAACCATCCACAGCTCCCAAGTTGATCGAAATACCTCCACCTAAGGCTATCCAGTCCCTTGTCAAGGATGGAGTGTTTGAAGAACCTTCTAAGACAGCCCCTCAGAAGCAAGTGTGCATTCCAAAACCTAACTACCTCAGGAACCCACTTGACACTCTCCCTAACACCCCAAGAAACCTCCCCAAGGCAAAGTCAATTGTAAAATAAGTCTGTTTGCTCTTTCTACCTGTCCATTGCCTTGAGGGTGTGCAACTGATGCATAGTCAATTTCTATCCCGCAGTCTCTTGCCCAATATTGGAAGTCTTTTGCTGTGAATGGTGAACCAAGGTCTGTAATGACTATGTCTGGAATCCCAAATCTATGCATGATCTCTTGTATGAATTCTATTGCCTTTTCTAAGCTATATTTGACAAGAGGTGTATTCAATCCATTTGGTGAATTTGCCGATTGCGACGAATAAGTACTCGAATCCTCCTTTTGCTGTTGCGAGTGGCCCTACTTGATCCAGTCCCCAACATGAGGAGGGATGCAAATCAAGTTGTGGGCTGGTATGTGGGGTTGTTTCCTGAACATTTGGCACTTTTTGCAGTGCTTGACCAGGTGCTCTGCGTCCTTTAGTGCAGTCGGCCAATAGAATCCCATCCTGAATGCTTTTTCTACTAGTGTTCTTGACGTGGCATGGTTTCCACAGCATCCTCCTTGTATTTCATCCAAGATTTCTACCCCTTCTCTTATTGTGACACATTTTAAGAGTACTCCTGGTGACGCTGCTCTCTTGTAGAGTTTGTCGCCAACTAGTACATAGTTCTTGCTTTTCTTTATGATTTTGGATGCTTCAGTTTTGTCACTTGGTAGTTTATGATCTCTGATGTAGTCAATGTATATAGGTCTCCAATCTGGTTCGATTTTCATTATTGCTTTTGCTGGTTCTAGAGCCATCAATTCTTCTACGAAAACTTCTGGGGGTACTTTTGCTCTGTCTGACCCCAATTTTGCTAGGATGTCTGCCGCGATGTTGCTGTCTCTGAGGATGTGATGAATTTCTAATCCTTGAAATTTTTTCTGAAGCTTCCTTATTTCTGCACAGTAGGCGTTCATGTTGTCCTTCGTGCAGTCCCACTCTTTGTTTACTTGGTTGATCACCACTGCTGAATCTCCGTACACCAATAACCTTCTGATTCCTAGTGTGCTGGCCATCTTCAGTCCATGAATCAATGCTTCGTATTCGGCTTCGTTGTTTGTTGCCTGCCAGTGTATTTGTAGCACAAACTTGACTTGTTTCCCGTCTGGTGAGATCAAAAGGACTCCTGCTCCTGCTCCTCCAAGTTTTAGCGATCCATTGAAGTACATTTTCTAGTGATCTGTGATTGTCTTGGATTCTTTTTGATTTATTTCTGTCCACTCGGCTATGAAATCAGTGCTTGAGATTTTATCGCTGTTCTTGGCTTGAATTCTATGTTGAGTGCCCCAAGTTCCACAGTCCACTTTGAGATTCTGCCTGTTGAGTCCTTGTTGTGTAGCAAGTCTTGGAGTGGAAAATTAGTGGCCACTGTAATCTTGTGTTCTTGAAAGTAGTGCCGTAGCTTCCTTGATGTGATGAATAGTCTGTATAGTATCTTCTGTATTTGGGGATATCTTGCTTTTGACGTGGTGAGTACTTCACTGACGTAGTAGACTGGTCTTTGTACTTTGAAGACGTGTCCGGGTTCTTCTCTTTACACCACTAAGGTTGTGCTGATCACATTCTTTGTTGCCGAGATGTAGAGTATCATGTCTTCTTTTGGGTTCGATGGTACTAGTACTAGTGATGATGCCAGGTATTCTTTCAGAGATTTGAAGGCTTGATCTGCTTCTTCTGTCCATTCAAATTTTCCTGTTTTCTTGAGTAGTTTGAAGAATGGTATCCCTTTCTCTCTAAGGCGTGATATGAATCTGTTTAGAGCTGCCATGCATCTGGTTAATTTTTGGATGTCTTTGATATTTTTCGGTGGCTTCATATCCATGATTGCCCTGACTTGCTTTGTACTTGCTTCTATTCCTTTGTTGCTTACTAGGAACCCGAGTAATTGTCCTGAGGGTACCCCGAATACACACTTGGTGGGGTTTAGTTTTCATCTCCATGCTTTGAGGTTGTCAAAGGTTTCTTGCAAGTCTTTGATCAACAGTTCTGGTTCTTTTGTATTGACTACTACGTCATCCACGTATGCTTCTGCATTTCTTCCGATCTGAGTCCCCAGGCATGTCTGTATGGCCCTCTGATATGTAGCTCCCACGTTCTTCAATCCAAACGTCATTGATTTGTAGCAATAAGATCCATAAGGTGTGACAAATGATGTCTTGCTTTGATCTTCAAGTCTTAGTGAGATCTGGTGATATCCTGAGTAATAATCTAGAAACGATAGCAGTGCTGATCCTGCTGTGGAATCAATGACTTGATCAATCCTGGGTGGTATGTATGGGTCCTTTGTGCAATGCCTGTTGAGGTCGGTGTAGTCTACACACATCCTGAGTTCTTTGGAGTTCTTCTTCTCAACGAGCATTGGGTTTGCAAGCCAATCTGGGTTGATGATCTCTCTAATGAATCCTGCTGCCATGAGCTTTGTGATCTCTTTTTTTATTGCTGCTTTTCTATCCAGTGTGAATCTTCTCAACTTCTATCTTATGGGTTTTGACCCTTTATTGACATCAATGATATGCTCAGCCAATTCTCTTGGGACGCCTGGCATGTCTGCTGGTTTCCATGCGAAGATGTCCTTGTTGTCCCAAAGAAAATTGGTGAGTGCGAGTTCCTATTTGGGATTGAGGTTTGCACTGATGATGGCTGTCTTCTCTGAGTCGCCGGTCATCAGGTTGATCATTTTTGTCTCAGCTTCCTAGGGTGGTTTGAAGTTGCTTGGTCTCTTTGCAGGTATCTGGGGTTCTTCTTGATCAATTGCTTCTGCCAGTGCTGCTATCTTACTGCCTTCTTTTATGTCTTGTATTCTCTCTGAAATTTGTATAGCCTGAACATCACAGTCGAATGCTTTTCTTAGGTCCCCTCTCAGTTTAAGGACTCCTTTTGTGGATGGCATCTTGAGCAGTAAGTACGAGTAATGTGGTACGCCCATGAATTTTATCAGAGCGGGTCTTCCAAGTATTGCGTGGTAGCATGATTTGAAATTTGTGACTTCAAACTTGATGAATTCTGTCCTATATTTTTCTGGTGTTCCAAAGGTTACTGGTAACGTGATTTGTCCAAGTGGCATTGCCGCTTTACCAGGAACGATCCCATAGAAAGGAGTGCTGGTTGGTTTGATTAATCTCTCGAAGTCCAGCTCCATCTTCCGTAGAGTGTCTGTAAATATGATGTTTAGTCCAGCTCCTCCATCTCCGAGTGCTTTTGTTACCGCTACTCCAGCTATGGTTGGTGCAAGTACTAGTGGATAGCTCCCAGCGTTTGCTGCACTTGTCCATTGGTCCTCTCTTGAAAAGTGTATTGAATATTCTGACCAATCCAGATATCTTGGTGTTGCAGGTTCTACCGCCATTATTGTTCTACAAGCCAATTTGATTTGTTGATTCCCTCTCGTGTTGGGTACTCTAGTGAATATTACTGTGAGTTGTCTCTCAGATTTTTGATAATTTCCTTCTGTCTTTGGCTCTTCTTTCTTCGGTTCTTCTTCCTTCTTTTCTTCCCTGTGTGTATGGTTGTATGGCTTGTTGTCATACTTTTCTTTGAATGTTGAGCAATCGATCAATCTGTGCCTTGCTCCTAGGTGGAAATGACAATGTAAGTTTTCAAATTCTCTGATTTTCTGAGCTTTGTGTTCTGTGTATTCTTTGTAGCTGCATCGATCATTGTAGTTGCGGTTGTAATCGCTGCTGCCATTGTTGAATCTCTTCTTGCTTTTAGTTGTAGCGACCATATGATCCTGCCTTGGTCTTTTGTCATTTGATCGATAGTCGTTTCGAGTTCTATCATAGTTGTTCTTGTTATCATCAGGTCGGCTGTCCTTGAATCTCTCTCTGGTTTTCTCCTCTACTGAGATGAGCTTTTCTACTGTCCTCTTGAATTGTTCATTGGTCTTTGGGTCTTCATTACAGAAGTTGCTGAATTGCCACCTGGCTGCTATTCCTTGTTCAAAAGCTTCAATCACTTCTCTATCCATAATGTCATGTACTTGTGCCCTACATTCTTCAAATCTTCTATAGAATTCCCTTAGACTTTCTCCTTTTCGTTGCTTTGTTGCTTTGAGTTTTGCTGGGGTCATTGGATGTGTGATAATTCCTGTGAAGTTGCTGCAAAACTTTTTATAAATCTTCCCAATATCTGATTGATCCTGGTTTGAGCTTATCAAACCATTGTAGAGGTAGATTCTTGAGTGCCATTGGAAAGAATAGAGCTTTGATATCATCATTTCCTCTTGCGAGTTCAATTGATTATGAATAAACCCTAAGCCATTGCTTGGGTTCTGACTTGCCATTGTATTTCGAGTGGTTTGATGGCTTGAACTTGTGTGGTAGTCGTACTGATTGCAATCTCCCTACAAAACATGGAAACCGGTCATAGTGTTCTCTGCGATGGTATGGAGAGTTCTCCCTTCTATATTCCGTTCTTCCCTCTGTATTCTGATTCTCCCTGTCCTTCTTCTTTATCAAATCTTTGGGTTCTTTCGGGGAAGGCTTGAGTATGGTATGGTTGAGTCCTTTGCTGTCGGGACGGCTGATGTTTGTTGCTACTTCCAGTGGGTCCTAGCCTTGAGAACACGGTTCTTTTCTGTGGGTCCTCTTCCTGGTGTGATTGTCTGTTCTGCTGGGGTTGTTTCTCCTGTGCCGCGGGTGCTTTTTGTTGCTCCTTTTCCTTCTCTTGATTTCTGAGTGCTGCGAGTTCCTCTACAAGTTCTTCAATCTTCTTCTGCTTGGAATTCTTTGTGGCCTCATGCTCACTCTTCTTCTTGTTATATTCACAGAGTGTTGTTCTGTACTTGTCCCATATGTCCTTTCTTTGCTTGGCACGATTTCTCCTTCCTAGCTTGAATTTGTTCTTTTTCATCCTCGCCTACTTCTGTTCATCAGTTTCATTACTGTCACCTTCGTCGTCTTTGAATATGTTGCCTTCTGATTCATCGGATGAATGCACGTCTGCGCAACCAAGGGTTGGTCTGCTACTTCGGCCATGTAGATCGTGTACTTCTTTTGGCCTCCTTTCATCCATCGGGGTGGTTCTTCTTCTGGGTCACTTGATTCTTCAGAGCTTGACATCTTGAGTTCTTTCCCCTCCTGGAACGGTAGATACTTTTGATAGTCTTGGTTCTTCTCAAATCCTGTGGTGTTCGACCAGTGTACCACGCATTCTTGAGGAGTTGTCATCATCATGAGTCCTTGTTGGGGTCCTTTAAGACGTATGCTTTCATTAACCATCGCGTGCTTCTTGTTGATCTCCTGATCATGGTTGATGCTGAGTTCATGAGCCCCATTGGGAAAGTCTTCTTCTTGGGGTGAAACCGACATGGGGTCAGGTTCAGTCTTGGGTTGTATTTGTTTACGATGCAGGCGTGGCCTTGGAATCTGACTAGGGTTCGATCTTCTTTGTAGTAATCCGTCTCTGCTTCAGTTTCAGCCTCGTATCCATCTTGCTCTCTAGGTTGAATTCGGACACGAAGTTTCTTCATCTTCTTGGTGAGTTTTTGCTTGAAATTTTCAGCTTCTTCCTCGGGTGTTGGCTCCTTCAGCAGTTGACTTTGTAGACAGCCATGGTCATCCGCTTGGCAGATCCATGACCCGAAGATGAAGGTTGTTTTAGCTGTGTATGACATCTTGGCGCTGAGGTCCGCCGAGCTCTCAAGGAAATTTTTGTCGAAAGCCCCTATCTGGCATGCCAGCGGTCGATGTTTTACCTCCGGCAGCCTGCCATGGGGGTACCCACGGTAGTTGTTCGGGCTTCAGCGAAGGTGTGGAACTCGGCGGTGCACGCAAAGAGGCAAACGTTTATACTAGTTCTGGCCCTCGGGGAAAGCTGAGTAATAGCCTTACTTCCGGTCTTAGGCGTGCGCCCGTCTGCATTGTTATTGCTGTGAGTCGGTGATTACAATGGGTTGTGTTGTGTGTCTTCGAGCTCTCTCCCTATGGGGTCCTTTCAACAAACCTTTATAGTCTAGGTTTTGTTGAGAGTCCTTCGGCTCCTAGTCGGATGCAAAGATAGAGTCCTTTGCGGAGAGCAACTATGCTTCGCATCTAACTAGGACAGGAGACTATTGCATGTAGCTTTGCTACATGTCTTGGTTCCTACTGCCTTGTGAATTCATCGGGCAAGTCCTATCTGGGTTCTGTTTTGCTGAGGACCCTAGGGGGTCCCACACCAACACTAGCTTTGCTTCACTTGGTTGCGTTGAGCCGTTGCCCATGTCTTTGGGGACCAAATTTCTAGATCATTCTTTGCTCATTGCAAGCGACCCGTTTCGAGTTTTTCTTTGGCTTTGGTCATTTGAGTGGGCTTTCTCTGGCTTTATGTTGGTGTTGTCAATGCACACATCAAGGGGGAGATTGCGAACACATGGCTTTTTCTGCTAATCCCATGGCACAGGGTCTTTGTGTGATGAGTGATTGTTTCGATTTTTTCTCTGGCTTTGTGTAGCGTCTTTGTGCGATGAGTGATTGTCAACAAGGTCTAACACTTGTGGTTGGTCGGTTGTTGGGTGGTTTCTGCTAATCCCATGGCACAGGGTATATTGTGTCGAAACGTGTCTCTTGGCTTGTGTTGTGTAGATTGGAGCTCGGAGGCGGTAGTGATGATCGGAAGAAGGTCAAGCGGACGTGTCGTGCTGACGGACCGGGTGCGGTGAAGGGTGGACGTGGTGGCTTGTACTGAGGGACCTGACGGCCGGGTGCTAGCTGTGGTGGCTGGCACTTGGGACTTCGACAAGTGCAAGATGACATGGCGGGGGATCCGTGCGTGGCACGTACCCACGACAGTTTGGTGGTTTAGCCTCAAAACCATCGGCGGGGGACGCGTGTGCAACACGCTACTCGCGGAGGCAGGTTTCGCGGGTTTGGGCCTCAAAACTCGGGTCGGTCCCGCGCAGACAAACGACACGTGGCGGCATCGGGGAGATTGCATGGATGCAAGGCTACCTGTGAGGAGGCGCGGTGGCCGTTGGATCAAGTTATCATGAGTTGGACAAGGATGCCCTCAGGTGTATTAGTTTAGCTCAAGTTACCCTAGGGGCATTTCGGGGATGTCAGAATTGTATCTATAAATAGAGGTGGAGTCCCCCTCTCCAACTTACCTCTTCTATTTTGTGTTTTCTCCTTCTAGTGGCTAGGTTTTTATATCCTCCCCCATGGATTGCTAGAGAGAGGTCACCAAACAATTTGTTCCCTTTGTTCGTAGGAAGCACACCTCTTAGTGTGTGCGTGCCCGCTGGGCTTTTGGAATCATGTCTTGATTTTGTGTTTGAATTGTGTTTTTGAAGTTCCTCACGAGTTCACCTTCTCTTCCTCTGAGAACTTTGCGATTTCTTTGTTTCTAGAGCTTTTTGATCCGTTCTTCTTACCCTGACTTGATCTATGATGTGAGAGGAGGCTTTCCACTAGAGGAATTGCTCTGAAACCTCACGAGATAGAAGAACTTTGGATTTCTTGCTCTAGGTCTTCCCAATATCCCTTTTTCTTCTCTTTTGTGATTTCTTAAGTTTTACTCTGATCTGAGCGATGATCTCCTAGAGATAGCTCACCAATTGCATCAGGAACCTACTGTCAAAATTTGGTTGCAATTGGATTTGATTTAGAGCAGATTTGGGATTGTTGGGATCATGCTCGAGGCTGGGCCGTAAGAACCGGCTAGGCTGGTTTTGGAGTCGGCTAAGCCGGTTTGGACCCGGCTAGGCCTGCTTGGCACTCCGCTAGGTCGACTCCCAGGCTGAAATGTTTCAGTCGGCTAGGCCGACTGTTTCAATCGGCTAAGCCGACTTGTTTCACTCGGCTAAGCCGGTGAAAGGTCCTAAATGGCTAGAGGGGGTTGAATAGCCTTTAAAAATTCTTGCAAAGCACTAAAACAACTTGTTAGTACTTAAGAAGGCGAAGCACTTTCTAGCACTAGCTCAACTAAGCTATGCAAGCCACCTACAC
>DXKC01003311.1:5841-17231 GCA_031170775.1 Cymbopogon citratus
CCTCCCGCAACCCCCCCTAGCGATGACGTCCTCTTTTCCCCTTTCCCCGCCGGTACAGATGTCCCTTTCCTCCGTTCGTTGTCCCTCTGCCTTCTCCGACGCCAGTTGCAGCCGACGGCGCCTCCTTCTCTTCCCCGATGGGATGTGGTGGCGCGCAGGGAGGCGCCCTGCCGCACGGAGACGCCCAGCGAAGATTCAGCCAGCCATGTGGCGCCGCGCACGCGTGCTCCCCTCGCCTCGCCTGGACTCCGTCCGTCGTCCCCGCCGCCTCAACCCCCCGCGTCGCGCCGCAAGAGCCAGGAGGTAACGCTCGCGTCCCATTCTCCTGTTGTTGTTGGGGGCCAATCGCGATTCGCGCTCCTCGCCCGAGCGCGCGGCGGTCGATTACCCCGGTTCTGCTCAGATCCGCCGCGGCGACTGAGCCTCCGTTCCCTGTCGCGTGCGTGCGTAGGCCGCCTTGGATCGGAGATCCATCCGGGCCGGGATGGGATACGATTTCCGTTCCCCTCTCGCTGGTGAGGACCGATGGATGTGCCCTCCGTCTGTTCCAAATCAAATTTCCCCCGTTTCTGGACTCTGCTTACCCCCGCCTCCACATCTTCTAATCCATGGAAAACGTAAACCTATACTTGCATTCATACCTGCTGCAACGCCTGCCACCACTAAGTATAAATGTTACTCCATCAATGGCCATTGCATGTCCGCTTTGTCCTCTATCAACATCAGTTATCGCTGCATTTCATCTCTCTTCTCTGTTTGGCCGAATCCCCTCATCTTCCCCTGGTGGCATTGAAGATATCCCTTGCCGTCTTTTATATGCTGCACTCCACGGCTGTGCCTTCTCTCATTCTGAACCGCATCAGGCTTCTAGGTGAGTTCTTCTACTCTCCACGATTTTGTAGATTATGCGTTCGCATTAATATAACATGATTTACCTATTTTGTGCAGCCTAATAACACACGGGTTTCTCAATTGGTGTCAACCCTCCGAATTGTTATGTTGGTCATCTATTTCTAATCCATCAAATATTATTGAACTATTCAATCTTCAGAGCAGGTTAGTCTCAAAACCATATATTCTTTTTGTTATTTTTATTATATATTGGTAACTATGGCCATCCAATGAACTGTATCGAAAGTTAGTTCATCAAATTATTATTATCAACACATTTTGTTACCACTCTTTAAAATGGATTAGACTGACATAATGTTTAGGTTACAAATTCAGTCCTGTTATAATGATTGAGATCCATGTCTATATTGAGATTGATTTGTTCTGTTTTCTTTACTATGCTAGAGAGCAACAAATTTTAATAAGGCCTGTATAATTACAACTCGCAATTTCTATGACGCAGTACATATCTCCGACCTGTACTTGCCTTGAAGTCTATGAACAAAGTAGGTGGTGTTCATGTGGTAGGCTGTTGTTAATTTTTAGATTGAAATGAAAGCTATAAGGCAAAAAAGACATGTTAGATCCCAGCAGAATATGATAAAGAGAGTATGCTCAGGAACTGTAATACTGTGTCCCTTCAGTTTTAGTGGCACAAGGACTAGAACCTTACCTCAACCACAAAATGGCCCGCTATAGGCCATATAGTTGCTCCATACTTGGAACAGAACCATCGGTGAAGCTGTAGCGTAGGTCGAATATGCCAATGTTAGTAGGTTATACCCCCCTCCCCCTCCCCCCTCTGGTATCTGCTCTAATTGTGTCTAGCCGTAGCAAAGACGTGACTAAAAATTTTATGATCCTATTTGTTTAGGTGAAATGCTTAGCAACTTTGGTGTTGTTTTTTCATCACCCATCAGCTCAGATGAGCAATAGATTCCTTTCGTGTTTTCTGATCTTTTCTGTTGAAATTTAAGTGGAAAGCAACAATTCAGACTATGTCTATATCAAATGCATTGGAGAGAGTGCTCTTGATGCTAAGTAAACCTCCCACAGAATAGTAAAATTCGAAATTTGGGAGGTGTAAAATTTGCAGCTCTATAAGCTAGCTCATTATATATAATACTTCAATAGGATTAGTCATCATTATAAACTGCTATAATGCAGTTATCAAACTGAAAATACTATGACAAAGTTATTGCTTTTTCAATTACCAATATTTTCCCAATCTTTGCACATAAGCCTCTGCAGAATGACATAACAGCAAACACATGCACATGGTCAATTAAACTAACTAATTTTTAATTCCCTACGTCTCAATTGTTAAAGTTCTCAAAAATGGATAATGGAGGAAATGCAAATCATCCTCCACGCAGCCGTGGGCGTGGACGTGGCCGTCCTCCCTTAAGCTGCCTACCTGCACCAACACCTACACCAGACCGTGCTTCGATAATCGAGGCCCGACGCAAACGTATGGAGCATATGCGTCGCAAAGATTCAGGTTCTTTCACTAACTTTACATGCTGACCCACTAAAAATCTGCACAACAAAATAATCTTTGTACAAAAATTACTTATCTATTCACGGTGCACCTCTTCTCAGAAACAAACCGCACAGTTCGTGCAAGGATACAAGGATTGGACTATGCTTCGTCTTCTACCTCACATGAAGCAACAGATTTAACTATTGGAAGCAATTTACCTCCATCCATTACCAAGCATCCTCATAAACGTAAGAAAAATAAAGATTACTCCATCCCCATTATGTCATCTTTATTCATAAAAAATGATCTAAAATACATACTTCATAAAATATACATTCCTTACAGGCACTGTTTTCAGCGCAATGAACCTAGGTGGTCCTCAACATAACTGCTCACACTGTGGTGCTTTTTTCTGGTACGAAGAGCGCCTCCGCAAAGACAGGAACACATCAAATCCAACATATAATCTTTGCTGCAAAGGAGGACGAATCTTATTGCCACAATATAGTGCACCTCCTCAACCTCTATTGGATTTATTGACCAACAATAACAGCTCTCTTTCAAGCCATTTCTTTGATAATAGCCGTCGATACAATACAATGTTTGCAATTACTTCAATGGGAGCCAGGGTTAATGAAAGCATAAATGATGGTCGTGGACCATATGTATTCAAGATTAGCGGCCAAGTATGCCATCGGATTGGCTCTTTAATCCCAGTTGATGAACGTCGTCCAGAGTATGCTCAACTTTACATATATGATACTGCTAACGAAGTTGCAAACAGAATAAATGTCGTTTCTTCCCAAGCTCATCCTTTCATCCCCAATGAAGAATTGGTTACTTCCCTCATACAAATGCTCAATGTCCATAATCCAATTGTCAAGCTATTCCGTACTGCCCGTGAAAGATTACTATCTTCTGGGGATTCTTCAGATAGCTTCTCCATCAGATTGTATGGTAATCCGGATGCGCATGGAGACATGTACAGCACACCAGTTGCATCTGAAGTTGTTGGGTTGGTAGTCGGTGATATTGGAGCAACTGATAGTGGTAGGGATCTCATAAGAAGACCATGCATCAAATCTACAACAAATCAGCGAAGATCACTGCAAATTTATGGCCATGCAATATCCGCTCTTATTTCCTTATGGAGAAGATGGTTACCATGATGAGCTGCTCAATCATTCCACATCCCAATCTACATCTATACAACGTCGAAAAGTTACAATTTTAGAATATTATGCATATAGAATGCATGACAGACCTGGTGATTTCAATACTCCTCTACGGTGCAAACGATTGACACAGGCTTATCAAGTGGATGCTTACTGTTGTGTTGAAGAAAAGCGGATTAGGCACTATCGTACATCATCATTCCAAAAAAAATATAGATCAGCCCCATACAAGTCTTTAGCAGCATCAATTTCAAATGGAATCACATCTGCAGCCTCCACAGGCCAACGGGTAATTCTGCCGGCATCTTTTACTGGTGGCCCACGATATCTTTATCAAAAATACCAAGATTCTATTGCCATATGTCGGAAATATGGTTGCCCAGATTTATTTATAACCTTCACAGCAAATACAGCTTGGCCTGAAATTGCAAATGCTTTGGCACTCTTTTCTGGCCATCATCCATCTGACCGTGCGGATATTATTGATAGAGTATTCAAGATGAAACTTGATATTCTAATGGATGATATAGAGAAACGCAAATTCTTTGGACCCGTAAATGCAGGTATAATTTTCCCAAACCATTTCCAGTATGATCATTTCATTAAACTAATAACTCACTACCACATATGAATAATTATTTCCTCTATACAGCTATTTACACAATTGAATTTCAAAAAAGGGGGCTACCGCATGCACACATTATAGTATGGTTGCATAAAGATGCTCTCCAAGATGCTGAAAAAATTGATTACTACATTTCTGCTCAATTGCCTGATCCAACAGTGGACAAGATTGGTTATGATGCTGTATCTTCTTTTATGATACATGGGCCCTGCGGACCTCTCAACCCAACTTCGGTATGCATGTCAAAGGGTGTTTGCTCCAAATCATATCCAAAGGAATTTTGTGAGCACACTATTATCATGGAAAATGGAATTACACAGTACGCGCGTCCCAAAAATGGTTTAACAGTTGAAAAAAATCATGTGCAGATTGATAATACCTTTGTTGTTCCTCATAACGTGGACTTAACGGTGAAATATCAAGCTCATATAAATGTGGAGAAGGTTAATCATAATGGAATGCATAAATACCTTTTCAAATATGTAACAAAGGGCTTTGACAGTGCAAGGATTGGATTGCATTCGAGTTCATCAACATCTGAATCAACAAATCAAGTTATCAACGAAATCAATAATTTCCTTGAGTGTCGTTATATTACCCCACATGAAGCTGCTTATCGTTTACTTCAATATGACATCCATCATACAGACCCAACAGTTGAACGGCTACCAGTACATTTACCATTTGAAAATAACATCATCTACGCAGAAGATGATGATTTGGAAGAAGTAGTTGAGAATCCAAATAATACCAAAAGTAAGCTGACTTCATGGTTAGAGGCAAATGTAAATTTTCCTTCCGCAAGAGAATATACTTATTTAGAATTCCCTGAAAATTTTACATGGCATGCAAAGGAAAAAAAATGGAATTTACGGCAAGGGTATTTTAGAAAAGTTGGCCGTATAGCCCATGTAAACCCTACACAAGGAGAGCTTTATTATCTACGTATGTTACTACACATTGTGAAGGGTCCAAAATCTTTCTCAGAAATTCGAACTGTATCAGGAATTCGATATGAAACTTATCGTTCAGCGTGCCAGGCATTAGGTCTACTTGGTGATGACCAGGAATGGTCTAATGCTATAAATGATGCTGCTCACTGGGCTATACCTTATCAATTGCGCTATCTATTCGTTACCATCCTGCTGTTCTGTGAAGTCACTGACCCTAAAGCACTATATGATAAACATGCATCACAGATGAGTGAAGATATTGTTCACAGTATGCAGTCTAACAATGTCCATACAAATAACTGTTCAAATCATCTTTTGGTTGAATTAGAAAAATTGCTAAGAGATAATGGCTACAGTCTATCTCATTTTAAATTGCCAATCCCCGAAGGAAATGATTCTACAGAAAACAGACTTCTATTGGAAGAACTGAGTTATGATATTCATACTATGCAGTCTACTATCAATGATGATATTCCAAGGCTCAACAGTAACCAAAGAACAGTTTTTGATGCTATTTACAAATCTGTCACAGACAATGAGGGCAGAACATTCTTCGTCTACGGATATGGTGGCACTGGGAAAACTTTTTTATGGACAACTTTGTTGAATTATGTAAGAAGTCAAGGAAAAATCGCCTTGGCAGTGGCATCATCTGGGATTGCATCTCTGTTATTACCCGGAGGTAGAACGCCCCATTCTCGCTTGAAACTCCCTTTGGATGTTCGACCAAATTCCGTGTGCTCAATAAAAAAGGGAACACAATTGGCAGAATTAATTGAGAAGACATCACTTATTGTTTGGGATGAAGCGCCGGTGAATCATAGATACTGTTTTGAAGCATTAGATCGCACTCTTAAAGATATAATGAAAGATGTTGCACCTGAGAATGAACAAAAGCAATTTGGTGGGATAACTGTAGTTCTTGGTGGAGATTTTCGTCAGACCCTTCCAGTTTTACAGCAAGCCAACAAACAACAGATTTTAAAAGCTTGCATTGTTAATTCAACGCTATGGCGCCAATGTACTGTTCTTGAACTAACTGAGAACATGAGATTGAAAGCACCTTCACTCTCAGAATCTGATAGAGAAGAATTGCGATTATTTGCAGATTGGCTATTAAGAATTGGGAATGGTACAGAACCTTTTATTGATATTCCAAATCAACCATCAAATATGTTTATACGGATACCTGCACCACTCTTGCTTGAAGACTCATGTAGAAACCTAGATGGCCTCATCTCATTCGTATATGAATCAGGTTGTGAGGCAACCAATATTGCATCATACTTATGTGATCGAGCAATTCTAGCTTCTACTAATGACACTGTTTCAGAAATTAACAGTACCATGATTGCTCGGCTAACTACATCTGAAATGTCATACTATAGCTCTGATTCTATTGATGATAGCTGTGCAAACCATTCTACCCTAGAATCCCTTTATCCTACGGAATTTTTGAACACATTATCACTAAATGGCCTTCCTCTACATATATTACACTTAAAAATTGGTGTGCCCATAATGCTTCTACGGAATTTAGACCCATCAAGAGGACTTTGTAATGGAACAAGGCTCATTGTCACTCAATTAACAAAACGTGTTGTAGAGGCCGAAATAATCACAGGAAAAGCAAAAGGATCCAAAGCATACATACCTCGCATTATAACCACTTCAGCAGAATCAAGGTGGCCCTTCAAGCTAAAACGTCGACAATTTTCTGTCAGAGTTTCATATGCTATGACAATTAATAAAAGTCAAGGACAAACTCTCGAAAGAGTTGGAGTCTACCTACCATCACATGTCTTCTCTCATGGTTTACTTTATGTTGCATTCTCACGAGTGACATCACCAAATGGTTTACGAGTTCTTATAGAAAACGCTCCTTCTGGTTATGAGAATTGCACTCATAATGTTGTTTATACTGAAGTTTTCTCCAAAATTTAGCATACAAAAAAAACTATTCCAAGGTAAATTTAATAAACATGACCAATTCAATATCTATTGCATTATACATTATTTCTTAATTATATATAGTTTTACCTCACATTTTATTGTTATTAACTTTTGCAGGAACATCTCCACCATGAATCAAACTACAAAACTTAAAGACATTATTGCTGGAAAGGACAACTACAAAGTTTTTGGTAGGATCATAAGATTATGGGATGCCAGATATACTACAACAAACACATTGGCAAGCATAAATGGAGTTCTTCTAGATGATCAGGTATATATTATAGCTCATTTATTATAGTGGTTTCATGGCAGCCATACTTTAATACTTAACTACATTTTATAGTGGTTTCCTACCTGCCGTGCTTAAATACTTAACTACATTTATTACAGGAAACTACAGCTCAAATCTGTATACCAAGAAATTTAGAAAAAGAATTCAGGGCCAACATTGCTGAGGACAATGTATACATTATTGCCGGTGTTACTGCTGTTCATCGAAGCAGCAAAAGTTATACATATGATAATCAAAACTACATCCTTCAGTTCACATCAACTACTAAAGTTGACCGCCTAGAAACAAGAGGTGCAGATATCCCACACTATGCATTCAACTTCTGCTCTTTCGATGCATTACCAGAAAAGAATCTACAATCCAAACCACTTATAGGTATTGTACAATTCTGAACCCAGTTTTCATTTTACTGACACCCAAACTAAAATCATTTATTTTGCTTTTCTTTCCCAAGATTTAATAGGAATCATCAGCGACATCGGCCCATACGATTTTGCAGGTCCTAGATCCCAAAAAAAAAACAGGAAGATACGGATCCGTAACCTAGAGTACTTATCCCTACATCCTTAAATAGCAATTGTTTATGACCATCACTTCTACTAATGAACTTCTTTTTCCTGCTTTCCTATTGTATAGTGAGCAAGACCAGCAAATAATACTCTGGGACCAGGAAGGTGAGAAATTCGACGAAAAACATGTCCTAGAAAAATCTAAAGATGGAGTTGTAGTGGGAATATTTACAGGACTCACTATATCAAAATTCTCAGGCCAGCTCCCTACCACAATACTCACTGATCCCATATATTTCTATTCCATATTTCAATACATTCGTACATGTTATCGCTAACAAATCTTGGCAACTTCCCAGGAAATTATGAAGCTTCCTCAAGCTCTGCAACTCGAGTTTACATTGATTTTGATTGTTCAGAGGTGACCAAATATCAAACAAGGTAACTACCGATAGACCCTGCAATACAACTATATAAATTTGATAGTCTCATGTTTGTTTCATCTAACTGCCCATCAGCTACGAATGGAAGGCACCAGCCTTAGAACATAAAGTAGCCAACACACTTCAAATTACTCCTCTCGAAGCAGCTGGGCAAATATACACTATTCAAGAAATATTGGAACTCCAAAATGAATCTTTTGAGGTCTATCTTCTCCTCCATAATCAACATCTGTTGAAACATACCTACATATGAACTTGCAATAATCATTACTTTTTTCTCTTTAAATTAACTATAACAGGGAGGCAAATCATATGCTTGCATTGCAGAAGTAGAATCTATTATACATTCGATGAATTGGTACTACAAAGCATGCAAAAAATGCAAAGTAGGATACAACATTGTTTCTGATACTCCAAGATGTGCATGCCCTTATCGGATGAAATCTCCAGAGTAAAGGACTTTCTGCTATTATATAAACTCTGTTAACAGTGAGACTCCATAATTTACTAACTAATCTTTTTCTATTCTAAATAATAGGTACAGACTTCCACTAACAATTAAAGATAGTTCATCCACAATGGACTGTATTGCATTCTATACTGTTGCTGAACAATTAGTTGAATGCTCAGCTGTACAAGCTTCACAGAACATGCAAATAGAGCCAGATAACCATCCACCTGCATTGAAAAAAGCCATTGGGAAAAAAAATTATTTTACATAGGAATTAGTAAGAATACCTCATCAAACCACTCTATTAAATATGTCGTCAAAAGATCCTACCAAGTTGATGATCAAGGAGCAAGCCAAGACAATTCATCTTCACAGGTCAGTACAGCTAATTCCGCTTGGTAAATATCTTAACATTCATCCCTCCAAATCTAATATTGCCCTGATTCAACAACTGAATTAATTCCAGGAAGGTTACAAAGAAGATACAGCTGCTCCTATATCTACACCACCATCTGCAAGAAATGTTCTACCTACATCAGTGCAAGACAGGTAAAAAAGCCCATCACTATCACTAGCATAGAGTACAACTTTTACAACAAGATATAGTGGTGTGGTTGCTGATTGCAGTCTTATGATGCATGTGGGTTTGAAAATTTGGCTGGGTAATCCTTAAATTAGTCTAAATGTGGGCATATGCCCTGTGGGGGTACAAATTCACTTGAGCTGTGATATGTCCTTTGGCCATCGACTTGCCTGAATTGCTTACTACTGTTTACAACTTCAATTTACTTACCCCTGTTTATTACGGAACTTTGCTGTGACATATCCATTGGTCAGTCTTATGATGCATGGGGACTTCAAAATTTGGCTGGGTAACCCTTAAATTAGTCTAAATGTGTGCATATGCCCTGTGGGAGTGCAAATTCACTTGAGCTGTCACATGTCCTATGGCCATCGACTTGCCTAAATTACTTACTACTGTTTATAACTTTAATTTACTTACCCCTGTTTATTAGGGAACTTTGCTGTGACATTTCCATTGGTCATTGGCTTGCTTAATTTACTTACTGCTTTTTATTAGGGAACTTGAATACATTTTGGATTGCCTGTCTCTTTTAGTGAGTTGTAGGCCAGTTATACAGTTTCATGTCCACTCTTCAGTTTGTTATGGATGCCACCTTACTACCATTCTGGTTTGCTTGATGTCAGAAAACTGTTAATAATAATTTTATATTATATAAGGTGGGTGCTTGCCAGCTCCAACTTCCTTTGCCTTTGGCTCAGTTTTCTAATTACTCTATTCATTTATGTTAGCTAATCTCTGCATACATGCTGATAATTTCCTACCTATAATAACAAATGATATAACTTAAGGTCCTTACCACTGTATACG
Source organism: Cymbopogon citratus (assembly GCA_031170775.1). Classification (NCBI taxonomy): domain Eukaryota; kingdom Viridiplantae; phylum Streptophyta; class Magnoliopsida; order Poales; family Poaceae; genus Cymbopogon; species Cymbopogon citratus. The sequence continues at coordinate 16,013 of DXKC01003311.1, forward strand.
AGTGTTGAACTCATTAAAAGTGATTATTACACTTATTGTTACTTATTATTAGAAATAGAAAATGTATCTGTCGACATGAAAGCCTCTTAAATCAAGTGGTCTGCTATCTCAGTCTCTTCTAGGTGTTTATTGATATATCATATGTGCCCCTGTGTGTTCATTGAAGCTCAATGATTCCATTTGATTTATGCAATGTATCTCATTTATACTCGATTCATTATAAGAAACCCTTATGCAGATTTGAACAATACTCACAGACAAAATTTAACCTTGCATTAGCTGGTTCTATGTACACTTCCACAAGGCGATGAGCCATAAAAAAAATTAATACTAATATTTACTTATTGTCACAGCAATTCAGGGGTAAAACGAAAGCTCAATGTCAATGAAGTGGATACATCAGAAACTCAAGAAAAACAGCAAAAGACGCAGTAAGTAGTACGCCTACAAAATTTCAAGCCCAATAGCTTACTCAATTTTATTATCTAATCTTTGAACAATATTTTACCTTGCCACAGGTAATTCTCCAGATTCATGCCGCCGAACAAATCACAAATATTCACATAGGAACCAACTTCTTCAACAAATGAGATCTTTATCAAATAAATTATTTATATTCTTCTCCATTATTGCAATTTGTAGCCTATGGCAACTATTTACATTATTGAGCTCAGTAATACTTTGTACCAGGCCTTATGCTTATGCTTAAATAATACATGCTATATATGCTAATACCATGTCATGTGTCTTGGATGATGCAACCATCTCCTCATTCCATAATACTTTCAAATTTGCATCCATTACTTCATGGTGGCTATATTACTCATTAATCATTGATTTAGAACACTGTAAGACTTAGTGATGTAAATAATAGTTTAAAACAATTAGTCATACCCGCAGCAACGCGCGGGGAATCCTCCTAGTATCTTATACAAATAAACCCCACTACATGAATTCTCTCTTCATGCAAGATGTCCACATCATTCCCCCACTAAGTGACCCATAAATGTTCTATCTATTCATGCAAGGTGTCCACATCATTGCCCACTAAACCAATACAATGTGTCCACATCATTCCCCATTAAGCACATGTCATCTGTTATTAATTACAAAAAATGCATATGTCATCTCTATCATGTGAAATACTAAAAATATTTATTCTCATACAAGTCATCTACATAAGCTATTTATTTAATCACTCACCTTCTCTATAATGTAA
>DXKC01003312.1:0-11272 GCA_031170775.1 Cymbopogon citratus
AAAAAAGAACCAAATCGAAAAGAAAAGGATGCAATAAAAACCGATTCAAAGGTACTCTTATTAGCATCACAAATCCACAAACCAAATCGAGCCTCTTATTCAGCTTTATTATTGAAACACACGGGAGATAGATTCTGCAGTACATCTACCACCACCTGGAACACTCCGTATGATTAGTATATCAGTTGCACGATAGAGTAGATAACGTGATGTGAGAATCTCACGGCGTTCGACAAGTGCGCAAGAAACGTAGAAGAAAATCGTCTCATGGATTCATCAGATACACACAGCATCTCGTAGTAGCCGAGGTAATGGGTACCAAGAAGATGGTGGACAAAGCCGGGCGATCAGAACTGGTTGGACCAGTCGGCGGCACTGCCGACGCGGGGGATGCTAGCGTCCTGCTTCTTGCTCTCGCTGTCGACCTTGAAGGTGGAGCCGCACATCTGGCCTTGGCTGTCCACGCGCGGCACCGCCTTGACCTCGTGCAGTGGGTGCTCGAAGCTCTGCAGCCCACCGGAGGTGGTGTAGAAGCAACCTGAGGGGTGGACATGTATGGATTATGGTAAGTACTAGTAGATGATTGTGCACAAAGGATGAATGGAAAAGATTTGGTGTTTTGCTGTTGTGGTTACCTTTGGGGAATGGCGCATGCGAGTTGCCACAGCCTGTCTTGAGGAGGCCAGCATCATCAGAGAACACAAGGTGGTTCTCAGAGTCGACACCCCAGAAGAAAGGGATGCTGCCATCGGCATCCTGCATTTAAACATGGCATTGCAACTCAGGGCTCAAGCCATAGTCAACAAGGTAAGGTTCAGGAAAGAAGATGGCTGAGTTAGTAAACTTACAGCAGCGACAAAGGTGGACTTCGAAAGGGTGTCATACAGGATGAACGCGAACTTCCCACTGAGGTCTCTCACAACCTGGCTGGCTGGGACTGGACCCCTGTCCCTCAAGGTCCTGTAGGCCTCGATGAGGATAGTCACCTCGTTCGCAGTCTTGCTCAGGCCATAATGCTGCTTCAGGTTTGCAATGTTCTCAATGTGTCCTTGGAACAGGCAGAAGATGTCATTCACAGCACCAAACAACCTGGGCAGGAGAACAAGGCGCAGTCAACTAAATGTAATTCAGTCAACTGTATGGATATACCAGATAACAAAAGAACTCTCAGGATCAATCATGGTTCAAGATAAGTGTGTATGATTCTGATGCATTTTTTTTCCTCCCTATCAAAATGATTTTGTTTAAATGAAATTCCATGAAATGCAGTTGACAAAATCCTGCAAGTCTAAAACCAGTCTGAGGCAGTTCCTTCCAGAGATTGACTCTTTCTCAGAACCAATAGCATGATGCTTCAAATAAAGCAGACTTTTGGAACGCCCATCACTGTTAATTCTGCTGTGTATTTCGCAAAACTGAACAGGCTAATAATAGGTTAGAAGTACAATGTACTTCGATTTAGTTTAAAGGGATTCAACTTCTGATGGGTACACAACCATTTTCAATTGTTGGAACTACATGGTACTACCTAATAATAAACATCACCTGTCACCATCATCCCTGGTTGGTTGACAAGGAACAAATGCTTACGAGTGTCAAATTGACATGTAATTCAGTTGTGTCAGCAAGACATGGCCATGCTATTGGCCATCCTAGCCCATCACTGTCTAATTGCGATTTTTGAAATATTTACAGTACAATGACAGATATTCAAATAACATATGTAACATAGAGAGAGCTTGCAAAAGAGAGTATAAGGTTCAACCAAAGTTCTCATAGACTTCCATACACACATACACAAAAATAATTGGGATGTTTCTTTATGTTGGATAACAATCATATATGCCTGATAAGACCATTGGACCTGAAACTATAATTCATAGCTAGGACTAAATGGCTCAGGATAAGGTGAGAAAACATCAATCCCTCGACAAATCTAAGAGAAGTACATCCTAAATGTGTGTAATGTGTAAATGACCGTGCCATGTGACTGTAAATTCCTTCCCTAATTGCTGTAAGATGGATTGTCAAACTTCATTTTAGAACCAATAGCATTCCTTAAGTAATTCCAGGTATTACTTGAAAAAATCCAATTTAGAACAGTCAATATTACCTGATAAATAGCACTACTGTAAATACATGCAGATTTAGAAATGGAGGACACTGGACACTAAATCAGGTGTAGGGTGAATCAATGCATTCATGAATACACAAACTCAACTTACAGAGAATTCGACTGATCAAATAGTTTAAAGTCAAAAACCAACAATACATCTAACAAACCCAATGTTCAAATTTGTACGACACACCGCGTTCATCACAAACGTTTTGATTTGGTCCGGAAAAAATTAGTGAACGTGCTGACTCTACACACTTTTGGAGCAGATCTAGAAAAATAAAAGAGTATGACCAACAATTACACCACAAAAACGCTCCAAGTTTATACCCACAAGACAAAACCCTCACGACAACAAAAGCTGAGCATAAAAAACCGAAGAATCCCTCCACGAATAGGCGTGGAAAGCATCTGCAGGACTGATCGAAGGCCACATCGTTCGCTAGACCCAAAAATCTAAAGAAAAATAAGATCTCCACACATCGGGAACCTCAAAAGGTTTCACCTCGTTCCAATCCAACCTCCAGGAAGTGATCAGATCACCGAATCTCAGCCGAAGCGCACACAAAAACCTCCAGGAAGCGATCGCATAACCGAATCTCAGCCAAAGCACACAGAGACACAAACCATTTTCGCATCGCGCAGAGGCGTCACATCACACAAGCACATATTCGGCAAGGAAGCGAGCGAGCACGGGCCGGGGAGCACAACAGCACCTTGGGACGAGGGGGTTCTGGTTGGCCGCCGAGTATGCCAGCGCGCCGGAGGGGCCCAGGCTGACGGTGACGGCGCCGTCGTGCGAGTCGGAGAAGCCCTTCATGAGCGCGCCCGCGCCGGCTCCGCCTGCTGCAGCGGCCGCCGCTCCGGCGACCGGCGGGCTGCGGAGGCCCTCCGGGCACTTAGCCACCGTGGGATCGAACACCGCCAGCATCTCGTCGCCGTCCGATGCGATGCGACCTCTCCCCTCCTCGCTTTCCGTGCGCTGTCCTCTTTCGCTAGTCTCCCCACTCTCCCTTGTCTGTTTGCTACGGCAAAGGCAAGAGAAACGCTCTGATTCTGAATGCCACAAGCCTGCACAAGTCAACATATATAGACAATTTTCGTTTCCCATTTTACCCTTTGGTCGGTTGGTGGATAAAGCCATATTTGCGATTTATTTTTTTGATTTCCAGGGAGATTACGAAAGATTTCATACAATTAGGTCTTGAGGAATTTGGATAAGCATAAGCTGCATCATAAAAGGCAACAGATGATGTACGATTTCTGAATCGCCAAAAGAGATTCGATCCGGATATTGTGAACTAGAGATGCATATGTGTATCACATGGAGTGTTTTCTTTATCATCAAAGTATCATGGAATATTTTGATGCAAGACAACTTGTATTCTACCTGGTAGTTGGGTAAGTTTCTTGCTTATCCATATGCAGTTTTAGTTTTAATATTCCACCACACACTGACGTGGAAGAAGAGAAAATGACCTCTGTTACTATCCTATCAAGTATCAACCATGGTAGATTAAGCATAGCCAACGCCCAGCAGGAGCTTTGATTAGCACAAGTGGAGAGAAAACCACGGTTTTCTAAAAGTTGACAGGTCAATGTTCGCGTCCAGATGACCAGAACTCCATCGTGGAAGAATTGTCATCGAGTTCTCGAATCTAGAGACGCCGTCCACTGGATTGATGCTTTATACAATTATACCTAGCTAATTGATTCTCTCTCCTAATCATCATGTTGGCGTCGACGTTTGTTTGGAGTAGTGATTGTAGATAAATTTTGTGTATGATAATCATGCGATCTAAGAGAATAGACGGCCTGCTGAGCGGCCGGCTCAGGTGGCTAGAGCAGGTGAGCCACTGGCCACTGCCGGCCACCCCGGGTTCGAAACCCGGTGACCGCAGTATTTCCGTGCACAGTGCACGGGAATGAGGAGAATAGGCTCTCCGGTTAAAAAAAAAAGAGAGAATAGACCATGTTTGGAACGGGCCTCTAGTGACTTTCAAGTTTTTTTAATGAATAAATTATGCACAGGAGGAGCTTAGAAATACTAGAGATGTACGAATTACTAATTACGCATTGGATCACGGACGGATCGAGGTTTGATGAATCTAAAGGTAACATCCAGGGGGATACACCTGCCGTTTTTATTCTGTTTTAGAGGTATGTATGATTGTTCACTTTATTCACATGATTCATAAGCCACAAAAAAGTCAGAAAATATCACAGGGATTCGGGCGAGTTCTTGAGGAATCTGGATAAGAGATAGCAATAGTCTTATCCAGTTTACATTTAACATCTCACTGCACGCTGACATGTCGGAGTGTAGGATTCGCGGATGCGGATTATCATGCACACAGTACACCGAACTAAGCTACGCATAATCAACTGTGCAAGTTTTAATAAGCAATGAAGAGAGAAGTGCTATTCGGCCAATCTCGGTGGAGATTTTATATAGGTTTCATTTGCATTAAATAGGTTACCACATAAGCACTTTCGATGACATGACAGTGTATTTAAGAAGAAAGAGAAGAAATGAGTGTCATGGGGATGAAACTCTCGTGGCACGATTACCAACTCTCTTTGAGTCATGGAATTAAATGCCGATGAAACTATGAAATGAAACTTTGCATTGAAAGTGGGTGTTTCATCCGAGTTTCAATTTATTTTTGATGACATGACAGTTTTGAAAACGATGCAATGAAACTGTCCGCTGACACTGGTCTTCGTACTGTACCGGCTGATGATGCCCTCTCACCAAAACGTGAAGCTGGTTGTAGGTTGAAGCGAAGTGATGCTTTCTAGTTTCAACAGCTGGCCATCGGCCATTGCACGTCGTGACTCTGGTCTCTGGCACCTGTCCAGCTGAAAAACACTAGCTCCAGCTGAAAAACACTAGCAGTACGATTGGGACCTCTAGACACTGTTTTGGTGCAAAGAGAGAAGAACAGAGTTGAGACATCTGCGGCTTTGTGCCTGGCAACTCCACTCGTTCCAAAATATGTCCGCATACATAACGATCGATGTCAAAACGACTGCCGGCGCAGTCAGTCAAATCCGAGGTGTTGGTCCTAAATAGCGACCAAACGATTGGTATAGTGCTTATGTGATGAAAAGAAGATCACGGCTACACTTAACTAGTGTTGCATCACGCATGTGCGAAATGGTGGCTAGATGCACACACCTTAAACCTTCCCCAAGTTCCAGTCACTTGAATTAAAATATGACTTCCAATCGAACCATGGAACTATGGAAGGGGGCTCGTCGCTTTGTTCAGCAAAACTCTTGCGTGTATGTGCAAATAGACTTACTGAACACAAGGGTGCTCAAATTACACCCAGTCAAAGAATGAACAACACTTCTAGGGGGCGGGGGAGGAGAGAAAATGAACCTAACACCTCTTTCCTTACTTCCGCAACCCCAAACAAAACATCGAGACAGTACACCACCATCGTCCACCTCAACCCTCAACCGGCACCACCAAAATTACCCTGTACAGACTTTACAAACACTGGCACCTACAGCCCACACCAACCCTTTTCTCCTCAGAAAAACAAGAAGAGAAGGTACAACCATCTGATAATTCATAGTATAAGATTATGATGTCAGCGCAGCTATGCCTCGATCGCCTCGCCCACTTCAATCTTTCAATGTGTATGTTGTATTCTTTCTCCCGCCCGGACAGCTGTATGGGCCCAAGCATGGGCATCCAGGGAACATTTCATTGGACCTTGCAGAAGCTTGCTGATCTGAGCTCTTTTGTCAATGCACCCCAATTGCTCAGTTCTGATCGAGGAAGAAATCAGTGGTATAATTTAATCAGTGTTCTCTATATGTGCAGCTGAATCCCTATATTTCTCTGTGCTATGAACCCTTGAAACTGTCGTCTTTCAATGACCATGAGAGCAAGTGACCGCTGGCATCCCCACTCAGAAGCTGCTTCAAGTCCGGTGGTATACAAAGTGCAGTGACAGGGTGCTTATGTGACTTGAGCACCTTCTGCAGAAGTAGCCTATACTCTGGTGTTTGGCCGTTCAGGCTAAGCCCACCAGAAGATACCACAGGCGATTTGCTCTTGTTATTTACTGCTTCATCAGACGAGCAGTGCACCATCTTCCATACCTTCACTGCACCACTTTGATGACCTGTCACGTACCAGTTTGTGTCCTGCCAGTCTGAGTGTATCGTGCTTGTCACAGACAAGATGAGGTCAGAAGGAAGCTGGGAGGTGTTCACCACAGCAAGGCAGTCCCCATTGATGCTCCAAACAGCAAAAAGAACACCAGCACCAGTCAGAATCTCACCAGTGAGGTTGTTCACATGTAGCGCAGATACTGATGCTGGGAACCTTGGTAGCTGCTTCACAAAGACTAGGCTTGTCAGGTCCCACAAGATAACAGAACAGTCATCAGAGCCTGAGACAATTAGTGAGTAAGGTTGGCTGACAGAGACGCAAGTTATCTTGCCCGTGTGAGCACACAAAGCCTTCTCCATTCTTAGGAAACGGCGGATGCCATCCTTCACAAACCTCCATACTGCAACAACTCCATCATCACCACCAGTGGTGAGAATGTTGCCATCATGGCTCACTCCAGTGCACTGAATTTGACTACCACCATGAAGGTTTTCGTGTGTAGACAAAAGTCTATCCTGATCATATGTTAATATTCTCAAGCTTCGGTCAGGGAATCCCCAGGAAATGTATTCATTATAAGTTAGCGGCTTGAGCAAGCAGTTAACTGCAGCAATTAGGATTTTATCATTGTAGGAGACAATCTGGGACACCGAAGATGCTGTCTTGCGAATCTCTTGCTGTGTTAGATAGGGGCTGTACCGTAGAGGATGAGGAGGAACTTTCCTGTCAGTACGCCTCTGTGGATGTGGTTTCTGGAATAACTGTTTTGGGGTCTGACCAAAATGGTTGATTTGTGCTAGTATTGAAGCCTTCATGGTAGGATCTGATACTGCGTCTATGTCAACATTGCCTTCGTATGTGTAGTGATAGAAGACATTGACGGCATCTTCAGCTGCCTACCATATAATAAAAGAAAAATATCAGAAATCACATTAATAAATGAGAGATGCAATCAAACGAAGTACTCATTCCGTTCCAAAGTATAAGTCACTTTGACTTTTTTGGTACAACAATTTTGCTATGTATCTAGATATAACGTAGATACATAGCAAAATCTATGTACCAAAAAAGTCAAAGCAACTTATAATTTGGAACTGAGGGAGTTTATAACAAGACCTACTGGAATACCCTCTCTGTTTCACATTACAAGTCACTTAATGCTCACAAAAGCTAAAAAGGTATTGGCAGCATAATATATAGAAATCGTTGGTCAATATTACATCTGACATCTGAAATGTAATGGAGAACATAATCCGAAGCAGATTGGTTCATTAACTCATAATCCTGCTCTCCCTAGGATAAAAGCAAAACTAAGGATGATTAATAACTAGTCAGATGGCACAAAATAATGAGTCAGTAGAAGATTAGAAGACACTTCAATAAAAAGGAAAATTAATAGCTCACTTTGTGCTCAGAAATCCTTTATGCTCAAGAGTAAAAAGAAGACGCTATCCTTATTCAAACCGAAACATATTTGTGCTATGATGATTACAGAAACATTGCTACGGATACGTAATCTGATTCTAGTGCTTATATCCTCTCTGCTACGGATACGTAGAGATGGAGAAATGTTAATACCTTTCCTCTCTGCTTATATCCAAAAATAAGATCAATCCAATGATGCAGATTCTCAGATACGTAATCTGATTCTAGTGCTTCCCGATGCTTCCTAATGAATTCTCTGGTACTGCCTTTAGCCCAAGGTGGCAAAACAACATCACCAACCTGAAAGCATCATTTAAAGAAGTTACATGTTTGCCCCCAACTGAAGACTCTAGTCTAGTGCAAAGATCTGCACGCAATTTGCGCAAGCATACCTTCTCTCCTGATTGTTTCTCACCCAGGTCCAGATTAAAACGGTTCTCCAAAAATTCAGGCAAATAATAGAACTCAGGAATTAGTTCTTTCACATCTGATGTGTTACTTTTGCCTGCAGCGCTTACCCATGTATCCTTCACACTGTTGAATAAACGGTCTGCATGGTCAAACTGTCCACCCTGCAATTTTTGATTTTCGGTGCTAAAAGGAGGCAACCTTAAGAGATAGAAAAGGACAATTCCAGCACTTGAATAATGAGAGCCATAATGGAACTTCGGTACATCAGGGTCATCCCAACTATCATATCTGAAAGGAACAAAACAAAGAATTCCAATTGAGCTATATGGATGCGTTTAGCAAAATTAAAGATGTTAGTTTTTTCTAGTTGAAAGATAAACAAAAGCATACAAATGGAATGAACCAACCTCTTGCGGAATTCCTCTTCTCCTTCCTCCGTTTGGCATCCCATGGGTTTATCAAGCCTGCGAAATGTCTGTGGATTCCTCAGATCTAAAACATCGCTCTCATAATCTGCGAGAACCCATGGAAATACTGGGTACTGTGTGAGATCACTGTACCCTCGACCAGCAAGTGTATTTAGATGCATGAGATATTGAAAGTTCGTAATTTCTCCACTTTGCCATCTTTTAGAAAATGATTTTGCCATTCCTTTAAAAAGGCGGCTCCCCTCACCACTCTCCTGTTTAGAGGATGCTGATATGGTTGTGTCCAACCTGCGGAAAGGCATATTTTCTCCAATTGTTAACAAAGGCACAAAGCACCTATGCCAAATCTAATGATAAGTAATAGCAAGAAATACCAGGTCCTACAAGTTCAAATAGTCCATAGAATGCACAAGATAAAAAAAAAACATCCTAGTACGCATGAACATGGTAACTACTAGTAGGAAGTCATATCAAGTCTTAATGCTACGCATGTACATGGTAACTACTAGGCATCTAGAGTTGCAAAGGATTAAGAATCCATACATGCTATTCCGGGGGAGATTCATGGCGATCAGATTTTTGAAAACTTCCTCTCTCTCCTTTTTGTGGAAAACCAGAAGCTCATTGCAACCATCCATGCTGAAAATTTCAATTGCAACAGGGCGGAGCTGGTAATCACGTTTCAGCAACTCATGAACACTATCAAGCTTCCACATATGCCACGGATGAGGCAGGTTGCTGCTGCTGCAAAGCTTCTCCTTACCCCAAGCACCTCCGTTATATGCCCATGCTCTGCCACCAAGCAAGACCTTTGCTGTCCCACCCCAAGTGGAAGGTGATTTCAACTGAGATTCACTGCTTCCCATTATATCCTTGTTCACACCTAAAGCTTGATCGATGACAGAGAGCTCATCTTCACTGCCCTTTTCACAAATGCAATTGGAATCATCAATGTAGAAGTTTTCGATAATGTATAAGCAAAGTTCTCCAATTAGAAATATTCCATCGTGCTTATCAAGACCAGCAACCCGTTCACAGTTGTATTTATGTCTTATTTTCTCATAGGGCTCCAGATAAGGCCTGATAAGATACTCACCATTATCAAGCAACTCCTTTTCTGATTTATCCTCTGAGGTTCTTGCATCAGTACCTTTGACTGAAGGTGCCCTCCTTGGTGAGCTAAGTTCAGATTTACCCTGGTGACTCTCAGTCATGTGAAAAGAATGGGAACTTGATTTTGCTCCAAATTCTGTCGCAGAATGAAGGCTCTGTTCATTAATGCTGCTTTTATCATCAGCCCAGCCAATTGGAGCTGAAATTGTGCTTCCTCCTTTGAATATGTCATCTTCATCTTTGAATGATGAAAACTCAACAGTATCAAGATCCTTCTGCTCAGTGTCATAGGTCAAAAGATTCAAGCCTGACATTGTATCTGACCCAGATGTCATCAACAATTCTCCATCCTCTTTATTGATCATCTTAGCACCATTGCTGGTTAGAACATTCTGAATAGTATCTATCTTAAATTTGGAGTGCTCAAGTTTCTTTCTCATTCTATATGGTCCTTCAACAGCACACAGTTGCCACTCAGGTTCTGTGGATGATTGCCGCATGGGAAAAATACCTCTCTCATGAACAAGTTCTTGAAGCTGGCTTTGCCACTCACTTTCTCCGTGCAATATCCATCCGTATTTGTCTTGACGAATTGCTCTTAGCTCTGTTGACATCACATCACGAACCAAATCAAGATTATACCTCCGCTCATTTATCTGCTCCCAGTGCCTAGCATCTAGTTTTGCAGATTCGCGAAATTTCCGTCCCATCTCTTTCCTGCGCCTGACCTCCATTCCTTTTATTCTCACGCCAGGAAATTTTGCTGAGCCAGTAATATATTGAACCCACATTATTAGAGCACACTGGTCCAGCACTTTACTTATTGTTTGCTGGGAACTTTGGAGCCATTCAAAAAACATTGATGTACTTCCAGTGAGCAATTTATCAAGTCCTCCATGCAGGATGTCCAGTTGTTGTCCTTGATTAGGCTTGCAAACTAGCAGGTCCTCAAGAGATTGGCGGCGATGCACTACCAAGTATTTGAGTAAATCAACAACCAAGTTTTGAGCAGTTACTCTCTTGTCATGGAGAAGTGCCATTAAATTTATGCAGAAACAACACATTAGATCTGTATCAACATTGCTTGGGCAGAGCACCAATCTCTTGTTGGCAACTAGTAGCTGGAGAACTGTACAAATATCAATAGAATAATCTTCCTGATAAGGTTTAGATGCTAAACTCCTCCCAGTTTCTGTCAGGAATGCAAGATTTGAAAGTAGATCATCTTCCCCCATACTTTTAAGGAATGTTGGGAGGAAGCAGTACATTATCATCCGGTTTGTGTTCTTCAATATCGCGTGGATGTAAGGGTCAAGTTGCTTGCTTCCTCGAGCAATGGACAAAATACCTTTACCTGGAGGCACAGCATCTTCAACACGGCCATCTTTATTAGCAAGCTGTAACATGGACATTAAGAATTCTAGTGTTTGTAGTACCCTGAGTGGGGTTGGAAAGCAGCCCATGTACACACGATCAACAATCATCCAGCAAAGTGGGTCCAAATTGACAGACCAGCGGCTCTTGTCAAGTTTCTTCCCATCTTCTTCATCATCAAGCAAGAGCTTTCTTTCAAGGAAGTTCATCAATCTGCTTAGGCACAAGCCTTGAAAAACCAGAGCAGAGTCAATATCAACAAACAAAGGCACG
>DXKC01003318.1:0-10667 GCA_031170775.1 Cymbopogon citratus
AGAATCATAAATTAAAATTTCCTTTGCTTCTCAAACCAACATCTAGAAAATTAGTGTTGCCCCCAACATAATCCCACAAGATTTTCCTTTGGATGGTAGCCGCACAAATGACTTTTGTATGTCAACTGAGTTAAGAAAGTGATCATCAAAGTCATCATCCATTGTTTCTTGAGTTCCCAAAAAATGGAATTTGAAATGACTTTTAAGAATAAGGCCTTTACCAGCAGGTAGCAACACCAGATTGATTTATTCCAGAAAAGGACTTTCATCAATTGAGGTTCTTCTTACACCTGATAGGATCTTCCTGACCAAAATGACAGGGTGCCACAAAAAGATATTCCTACTCCTTATTTGGCCTTGTTTAGATTGCAAATTTTTACAACTTTGACACTGTAGTACTTTCGTTTGTATTTGACAATTAGTATCCAATCATAGACTAACTAGGCTTAAAAGATTCGTCTCGTGATTTACAACTAAACTGTACAATTAATTATTTTTTATCTATATTTACTTCTCTATGCATGCACCCAAAGATTGATGTGATAGAGAAAGAGTGAAAAAACTTAGAATTTGGGTGGGATCTAAACAAGGCCTTGAAGAAGAAAATTTTAGAGCTGCCTTTCCACGTTTTACAGTGATAATTGAGGACAAGTGCCTAGGTCGTTCCTTTTTCCTTTTATAAAAAAAAAACTCTAGTTAGCCCTTATGAATCAGAAGGATCAGAATCCATCCAGCCCAAAATAATGGCAGAAGAAGTACTCTAAAGATTATCTAATACCAGAACAGGGTGCTTATTTTTATTTTCAAGCATTTCGTTTCTTAGATGCTAAGTTATGGGCACATTCTAGGTAGTCTTTATTAAGAATAAGAAATCAAAAATGGATTATGATTAGTAAGGTAAGTACCTTCTAAAGTTTCTTCACTCCTGCAGTTTGTGCATGAAACACTTTTTTGTTCAGCACATAATTTAAATAAGTCACTACTACAGACTGTTCTATCACTGCCGGTGCTTAATGCTCATCACTGCCGAAATCTGAACCGGAAGTGAATAAATGGAAGTGATGTGAGGGGGCACATCACTGCCGGAAATTTGCGACCGACACTAATACAATCCGAACACTACCGGCTCGTATCCCATAGCGGCAGTGTTCTTGACGTCAACATTGTCGGCTCGTATCCCACACTGACAGTGTTAGGCTTTTAAAAAACAAAAAAAAACAAACTTTCACTGATTAGTAGTTATCCAGTAAGAATTCATTGCCGCCGCTCCATCAAGCATCCAGTAAGAATTCATACATCACAGACAATGGAGGGATTCAAATACATCACGAATCAACTCAACCACAAATCAATATTCATACAACACCAAGGAGAAGGATTCATACATAAAAAATTAGAAGAATTGGGAAGAATTCATACATCACAAATTCAGTACACTCACATGTTTGTACATCATGAGAAGGATTCATACAAAGAACAACGATGAAAATGTTCGTGGGATTGGAAAGGAATACAAACTTAAAAGAACAGAATTGCTTAGATAGTGCGTCATCAGTCCCACTCACACCTCGTCAAGATCAAACCACCGCGCAGCCCAGAAGTCCTATTCCAACTTGTCGCCTTCACCAAGATCTGAATTTTTTAGAAAATAGAAAGATTATACCAAAGCAAACTAGACTCTGATAGGTTGTAATATGAAAACTAAATAGCATGAACATGACTTTCTATTCTGTAATGACCTTCACGAGATATGACAGATGTCAGATCTGAAGCCAAGAAGTTCTATTCCAACTTGTTGCCTTCTCCAAGATCTGAAATTTTTTTTAGAAAATCGAAAGATTATACCAAAGCAAACTTTGGTCCTCGGGAACTCTCAACCGGTAACATAACTCAGCACAAAGAGAAGAATGAAAAAAATGAAACACAGATGTAGTACTTAATAAGGCCGGCAGTAAAGACAACATCTGTAGTAGTGAGTGTATGGAACACAGATGTAGTACTTAATAAATTTACTTTAGAAAATGGATTTGCTATTTCTGGTGATATTGAACTATAAACCTTATATATTGCATGTGCTATCTAGTCTGTCTATTTTTGAACTTCCTGAATCCCTTCATTCTGTGCTGCAGGGATTGGAAAGCTAACGTTGATGATTGGGTTGCTGCTACAAAAGCTACAATGGATTGCGATTCAAGTGAGTGTTAATGTTACTTGTCTACTTGATCATTTCCTTCTTCAGCCATCAGCTTAATTAGCTAAATGAAATTAATATGTAGATAAACATATGGGTATATTGAATACAATTACCACAGAAGATGATGGAGGACTTGCTATTCCACCTATGGACATTGGCGCGCTCTATCTTGTGAGCCATGCAACCGAAATCCAAAATGTTTCTGAGGTATATACATCATTTTGCTTTTCTTTAAATGAGTGCAGCAAACACATTATTTCTTTGATTTATTAGTCGACCTACACTTGACACCAATCTAACCTTTCCAAATGATTTACTTATTCCTTTGACTTTCATGGCAAAAATAAAGTTCCTTCATGGCATGAACGACGAGCAGATAAGTAAGTATAATAATATGACTCTTGCTTTCCACTAATTACCTTTTACGAAGTATTTGGTGGCTTTAACCAAAATTGATAATACACTATATTGTAGTAACCAACTTGAGCATGGACAAAGGCGACAGCTGTCATCCAAGCAATAGTAGATTTGATGGTTTCAAGCCCTCAAATATTGCTGTGCCATGGAGCACAGATCCAATAATAGTACAAGCATTACCAGCGATTCAAGGGCCACAATTTGATAGCAGGAATCCACAGAAGCTACCAACAAGAAAAAGGAGATCGTCAAGCAACACAAACCCGCCAGTAACATACAAGAAAACACAGGGAGAAGGGTCACAGGTCTCTCGCGTTCGCATCAAAATTAAGCGCTCTGGTACTGAATGTGCACCAAGTGGAGTTGTTAAAAGAACTCTTGTTGACAAGAAACCCTATGAGGGGAAACAAGGTACAGTTACAAGAATTTCTCCGATTATTACTGCGAGGGAGCTGTCGCCTGCAGACCAAGTCCTTGTAAGTTACACTTCTTTGCTACTGAAATATATGCAAGTTGTTATATGACAAATAATTATTTAGTTCAAGCTTCACTGATTTACTGTATGGTTACTTTGGCTCAAGAAAAAGGAGATGCCAACCCAATCAATGGCTGGACCCAAGGTAGAGACTTGGAAGAGGAATGTTCAGTTGACTGAAATGGATATAGATGAGACAAAGCGCAAGCTACGTGGAGCTTACCAGGAAGCAGAAAAGTGTGAGTCCCTTTTTAGTTATAACCATCATTTCTTTAATTATTTTATGTGGAAATGGCATTATTTAGTCTAGCCTCTAGCTAACCATAGTATATATTATTGTTCCTCTTTGTTTCAGCGAAACAGAGACGTGCAATCCAAGTTGTGGAGCTATCTGACATTGCAAAATCAAGAGAGAACCACATAGTTAGCACCGGCCCTTCGACCAAATCAGTGAATCTCACTAACAGGACCCACACGATGAAACGAAGTCAGGTAATCAAGAGTTGGGAAAATGATCGAAGCAAATGAGTATTTTACTGTTAGTATTTAAATCTCCAATGTAGATCATCATCTTTTTGGTAGTCGATGTAACTGACAACTATATCATTAGTATTGAATCATAAAGTTTCGTTTACCAACATCTAAAAATCAGTGCCCCCACACCTCCAGACACACGCGCACACACACTCACACTCACACACACTCACACACGCACACGCACGCGCCCCACACACACACACACACACAACCTAGTTGTTATCATGGTTTGCACCACTCGAAGCAAAACCATCAGGAATAACCGAATTGACGAATCGGTTTGCAACACCATCAATGGATCGATGGCCAAAAGAAAGGGACCTACCAAAGTTTGAGAAGGCAATAGAGCCAACCGATGCTCCACATAGAATGGAGAGCTCACTAGCCCTCTTGAACATGCCTTGGCGGTGCTTGGTGAAGCAAACCTGGTGTGCTCCTCATTCTCGATGGGCTTGATCTCAATTTTTCTCCAGACCATGGCTACCTTACCCCTTTACCAAGGTCAGCATCTCAATATTTGGTTTCTTGCTAAGACATAGAGTAATGTATATTAACAGAAATGGTATGCAACAGTGATACATAAGCTTTAATATGTATAGGTAAATATACATAGCATCAAATTGATGACTAGGATCCACAAATATTTTAGTCTAAATAATTTTGTGGTAGTCCAGAGCTAGACTCACACGAACATACACACTTGAACCCTACCCTATTTTGTTCTGGATGGTACATTGCTGCATAAAGGACTTCCTTATGTGAACTTGTTAATTTTATTAGTAATCATCGAAGTCCTTGATGGTTCTTTCAAGTTCACCGATCTCAAGCCGAGTTTCTAAATGTCTAAGGTCGCCCCCACTAGGGATGCTCGGTTGGTGGAAATCCTAGTTGCTACAGTCATCTAACAAGTCCCTTCCCTTTCCCTCGCCACTACCAGAACGACTTGTCGGGAGGCCCACATAGGTCCCTAGAATGGTGGCGGTGTGGCTATGTTGTCCAAGTTAGTCACAAGCAAAATCGTATGGGGATGTTGCTTGGTGGCCTCTCCTTTTTTCTTATGTACATAGTCTAGAGACAGTTGCACCTCCGAGTAATCTATATTCAGCCTATAGTCGATAGTACATGTTATAGCCCATCTGTTATCTTGGTTTGCACACTCAAAGCAGGACCATCAGGAGTAACTAAACTAAGGAATCGGTTTGCAACATCATCAACGGATGGATGGCCAAAAGAAAATGACCTACCAGAGGTTGAGAAGACAACAGAACCAAACGATGCTCTACATAGAATGGAGAGCTCACTCGCTGTCATGAATAGGCTATGGTGGCGCTTGGTGAAGCAAACCTGATGTGCTCCTCATTCTCGATGGGTTTGATCTCAATTTTTCTCCATGTCATGGCTACCTTACCCATTACCAAGGTCAAGATGTCAATACTTGGTTTCTTGCTAGGGCTTTAATATGTATAGGTAAATATACATAGGATCAAAGTGATAACTAAGGTCCACAAATATTTCAATATAAACATTTTTGTGGTAGTTTAGAGCTAGACTCACACACACAAACAAACACACATAAACACAAACATAAACACATACACACACAATAAAATCCAACCTTATTTTCTTTTGGATGGTATCAATTGCCGCATTTAAGACTTCATTAGGTGAATTGAGTAAAGTAATTAGTAATCATCAAAGTCCTTGATGATGTTCCAAGTTCATTGGACTCCAACCATGTTTCTGAATGTCTAAGGTCACCCCCCGCAATGGATGCTTGGGTGGTAGAAACCATAGCTCTGCATTCATCCAAAACCTCATTTCGGTTTCCCTCATCGCTTCCAGAGGGACTTCTCGAGAGGTCCACACAGATCCCTAGCATCGCAGTGGTTAGGTTATCTATTCCAAGTTAGTTAAAAGCACAACCATGTAGGGATCTTGCTTAGTGGCCTCTCCTTTTTCTTATTAATATAGTCCAGAGATTGTTCACCTTTAAGTACTCTATATTCAGCCTCTAGTCAATAGTACTCGTTATAGACCAGCTATTATCATGGTTTTTGCACACTCGAAGCAGGACCATCAAGGGTAACCGAATTGAGGAATCGATTTGCAACATCATCAATGGATGGATGGCCAAAAGAATATAGGACCTACCAGATATTGAGAAGACAACAGAGCCAACCGATGCTCCACATAGAATGGAGAGCACATTAGCCTTCTTAAAAAGATATTGGCGGTGCTTGGTGAAGCAAACCTGACGTGCGTCCTCATTCTCGATGGGCTTAGTCTCAATTTTTCTCCATAGCATGGCTATATTACTCTTTACCAAGGTTGTGATGTCAATAGTTGGTTTCTAGCTAAGAAAAACACAAACACACACACAAACAGAAACATAAACACACACAAAATAGAATCCCACCATATTTTCTTTTGGAAGGATCCATTGCTGCATAAAGGAGTAATCATCAAAGTCTTTAATGGTTCTTCCATGCTCATAGGTTTCAAGCCAAGTCTCTATGTCTTAAGGACATACTAGAGGTTGAGAAGACAATAGAGCCAACCAATGCTCCATATAGAATGGAGAGCTCACTACCCCTCTTGAACATGCCTCTTGTGCTTGGTGAAGCAAACCAGACACGCTCCTCATTATCGATGGGCTTATTCTCAATTTTTCTCAATGCCATAGCTACCTTACCCTTTAACAAGGTCAAGATGTCAATATTTGGTTTCTTGCTAAGACTTAGAGTAATGTATATTGATAGAAATGGTATACAACATTGATACACAAGCTTTAATATTTATAGGTTAATATACATAGGGTCAAAGTGACAACTAAGATCCACAAAAATTTCAATGTAAATAATTTTGTGGTAGTTTAGAGCTAGACTCACACACACAAACACAAACACATGCATGCACTAGAATCCTACCATATTTTCTTTTGGATGTTATCCATTACTGCATAAAGGACTTCCCTTATGTGAACTAAGTAAAGTAATTAGTAATCATCGAAGTCCTTGATGGTTCTTCCAAGTGCACTGGTATCAAGCCGAGTTTCTAAATGTCTAAGGTCGCCCTCCCGCTAAGGATGCTTGGTTGGGGGAAACCCAAGCCACTCCAATCATCCAACACATCCCTACCCTTTCCCTCACCACTACTAGAGGAACTTGTTAGGAGGCCCACACAGATCCCTAGGATGGCGGCAGTGAGACTATCTTGTCTAAGTTAGTCATAAGCACAACCATGTAGCTGTGTAGGAATGTTGCTCAGTGGCCTCTCCTTTTTCTTAATTACATAGTCCAGAGACTGCTGCACCTCTGAGTACTCTATATTTAGCCTATAGTCAAAAGTACTCATTACAACCTAACAGTTATCATGGTTTGCACACTCAAAGCAGGACCATCAGAAGTAACCGAATTGAGGAACCATCTTGCAACATCATCAATGGATGGATAGCCAAAAGAAATAGACCTACCAGAGGTTGAGAAGACAATAGAGCCAATTGATGCTCCACAATGGAGAGCTCACTAGCCTTCTTGAATAGGCCTTGGCGGCACTTGGTGAAGCAAACCTGACATGCTCCTCATTCTCGATGTGCTTAATCTCAATTTTTCTCCATGTCATGGCTACCTTACCTTTACTAAGGTCAAGATGTCAATATTTGGTTTCTTGCTAAGACTTAGAGTAATGTATGTTGATGGAAATATGGTTTACAACATTGATCAACATGCTTTAATATGTGTAGGTAAATATATATAGGATCAAATTTATAACTAAGATCCACAAATATTTCAATATAAACATTTTTGTGGTAGTTCAGAGCTAGACTCACACACACACACAAACACACACTAGAGTCCCACCATTTTTTGTTGTGGATTGTATCCATTGCCACATAAAGGACTTCCTTATGTGAACTATGTAAAGTAATTAGTAACCACTGAAGTCCTTGATGGTTCTTTCCATGTTCGCTGGTCTCCAGCCATGTTTCCGAATGTCTAAGGTCGCTCCCCGCTATGGATGCTCGGGCAGTAGAAACCGTAGCCTTTGTAGTCATCCGACACTTCCTTTCTCTTTCCCTCACCGCTGCTAGAGGGACTTGTTGGGAGGCCCACATGGAACTCTAGTATGGTGGTGGTGACGTTATCTCGTCCAAGTTAGTCTCAAGCACAACCATGTAGGGATCTTGCTTGGTGGCCTCTCCTTTTTCTTATTTACATAGCGGAGACATTGTTCACCTCCAAGTACTCAATATTCAGCCTATAGTCAATAATACCCATTCCAGGCCAGTTGTTATCATGGTTTGCACACTTGAAGCAGGACCATCATGAGTAACCTTATTGAGGAATTGATTTGCAACATCATCGATGGATGGATGGACAAAAGAAAAGGACCTACCAGTGGTTGAGAAGACAACAGAGCCAACTGATGCTCCACATAGAATGGAGAGCACACTAGCCTTCTTGAAAACACATTGGCAGCGCTTGGTGAAGCAAACTTGGCATGCATCCTCATTCTCTATGGGCTTGGTCTCAATTTTTCTCCATATCATTGCTACCTTACCCTTTACCAAGGTCACGATGTCAATATATGGGTTCTCGCTAAGACTTAAGAGTAATGTGCATTGATAGAAATGGTATACAACAATGATACACAAGCTTTAATATTTATAGGTTAATATACATAGGGTCAAAGTGTGACTAGGATCTACAAATATTTTAGTGCAAATAATTTTTTGGTAGTCTAGAGCTAGACTCACACACACTGAAACATAAACACACACTAGAATCAGTAATGTGTGTTGATAGTAATGGTATACAACAATGATACACAAGCTTTAATATTTATAAGTTAATATACATAGGGTCAAAGTGTGACTAGGATCTACAAATATTTCAGTGCAAATAATTTTGTGGTAGTCTAGAGCTAGACTCCTACACACACATTTCAGTGCAAATAATTTTGTGGTAGTCTAGAGCTAGACTCACACACACACAAACTTGAACACACACTATAGAATCCCACAATATTTTCTTTTGGATGGTATCCATTGCTGCATAAAGTACTTCCTAATGTTAACTTAGTAAAGTCATTAGTAATCATCGAAGTCCTTGATGGTTCTTTCAAGTTCACTAGTCTCAAGCCAAGTTTCTGAATGTCTAAGGTCGCCCCTACTAAGGATGCTTGAATGGCAGAAGCCCTGGCCGCTGTAGTCATCCAACACGTCCCTTCCCTTTCCCTCACCGTTAGTAGAACGACTTGGTTTGCATCACCAAGTGCCGCCACATCCTCAGTCTCGATGGTCTTGATCCCAATTATTCTCCATGTCATGGCTACCTTACCCTTACCAAGGTCAAGATGTCGATATTTGGTTTCTTGCTAGGACTTAGAGTAATGTATATTGACAGAAATGATAAACAACACTGATAGGCAATATTTAGTATGCATAGGTAAATATACATAGGATCAAAGTGATAACTAAGGTCCACCCAAATATTTCAATATAAACAATTTTTTAGTAGTATAGAGCTAGACTCGCACACACAGACACAGACACAGACACAGACACAGACACAGACACAGACACAGACACAGACACAGACACAGACACAGACACAGACACAAACACAAACACAAACACAAACACAAACACAAACACAAACTATAGAATCCCACCATATTTTCTTTTGGATGTTATCCATTGTTGCATAAAGGACTTCCTTATGTGAACTGAGAAAAATAATTAGTAATGATCGAAGTCCTTGATCATGTTCCAAGTTCACTGGACTCTAGCTGTGTTTCTAAATGTCTAAGGTCGCCCCCTGCTATGGATTCTTGGGTGGCAGAAACTATAGCCATTGAATTCATCCAACACCTCCTTTCCTTTTCCCTCGTCACTGCCAGAGAGACTTGTCGGGAGGCCCACATGGATCCCTAGCATGGCAGTGGTGAGGTTATCTCATCCAAGTTAGTCGTAAGTGCAACCATGTAGGGATCTTGCTTGGTGGCCTCTCCTTTTTCTTATTTACATAGTCCAGAGAATGTTTACCTCCAAGTACTCTACTATATTCAGCCTATAGTCGACAGTACCCATTAAGCCTAGCTGTTATCATGGTTTGCACACTCAAAATGGGGCCATCAAGAGTAACCAAATTGAGGAATCGATTGGCAACATCATCAATGGATGGATGGCCAAAAGAAAAGGATGTACCAGAGGTTGAGAAGACAACAGAACCAACCGATGCTCCACATAGAATAGAGAGCTCACTAGTCTTCTTGAATAGGCTACGGCGGCACTTAGAATAATGTATGTTGACAAAAATGGTACACAACACTGGACACACAATCTTTAATATGTATAGATAAATATATATAGGATCAAAGTGATAACAAAGATCTGTAAAGATTTCAATGTAAATAATTTTGTGGCAGTTTAGAGCTACACTCACATGCACAAACAAACACACACACACACACTAGAATCCCACCATATTTTCTTATTTACATAGTCCAAAGATTGTTGCACTATAGTCGATAGCACCCATTACAGCCCAGCTGTTGTCATGGTGTGCACACTCAAACTGCAAGTACTCTACTATATTCAGCCTATAGTCGATAGTACCCATTACAGCCTAGCTGTTATCATGATTTGCACACTCAAAATAGGGCCATCAAGAGTAACCAAATTGAGGAATCGATTGGCAACATCATCAATGGATGGATGGCCAAAAGAAAAGGATGTACCAGAGGTTGAGAAGACAACAGAACCAATCGATGCTCCACATAGAATGGAGAGCTCACTAGTCTTCTTGAATAGGCTACGGCGGCACTTAGAATAATGTATGTTGACAAAAATGGTACACAACACTGGACACACAGTCTTTAATATGTATAGATAAATATACATAGGATCAAAGTGTTAACAAAGATCCATAAAGATTTCAATGTAAATAATTTTGTGGTAGTTTAGAGCTACACTCACATGCACACACACACACACACACACACACACACACACACACACACACACACACACACACACACACA
>DXKC01003321.1:0-10547 GCA_031170775.1 Cymbopogon citratus
TAAGTTTAAACTACTGAAATTATAGAATGCATCAACTACATCACAAAAAAGGATGCACATATGCGTAAAGAAATGCATCTGGTGTACCTCATTTTTGAAATATTCTCCAGACCTCCAGTGGTGTCGGTCATGCAGCTCCAGAGTACATAATTGCCAGTGCAAAGCAGTCTTGAAAAGTGATAGGCTACAAAAAGATTACCAAGAAACAACGATACAAGTGTTCTTGTGCAGTCTGCAGTCAAGTGGGATCTGCGATGATGTTATCCAATATATGTATAGAAACCTCAATGAGAATCACAACAAATTGCCATCATAGAATTGCATTATTCACGTTCATAAACATGAGTACACAGAAATACGAAGCTCTTCAGTCAAGATTTCAGCTTGTAGACAAGTAAGCTAGAAAGAATTGCAAAGCTTAGCACTACACCCCAATAGCTCAATACTTCCCCACTTGTATGCCCTTGTTCTTCGTTGCTTTTCTCTGCAGGACTTTTGTCTTTGTGCATCCCTGTCGGTTTCTTCTCTGCCTGGTTTGTCTTGTTGTTCACGGCACTGCTGCGGTATCCATCTGGTGATTATTCTCTCATGAACAATCACCTGTTCCAAACAGTCCAAGGATCCCAGCTCAGAGCTCTTAGTGCTGATGGTCAGGACAAGTAACCTCTTGGCCACACTTCCAGAGTCTGCAGTCAAGTGGGGTCTGTGATGATGTTATCCAAGATATGTAGAAACCTCAATGAGAATCACAACAAATTACCATCATAGAATTGCATTATTCACGTTCATAAACATGAGTACACAGAAATACGAAGCTCTTCAGTCAAGATTTCAGCTTGTAGACAAGTAAGCTAGAAACAATTGCAAAGCTTAGCACTACACCCCAATAGCTAAACACTACACCCCCACTTGTATGTTCTTGTTCTTCGTTGCTTGATACTTCTTTGCAGGATTTTTGTCTTTGGCCATCCCTGTTGGCTTCTTTGCGTGGTTTGTCTTGCTGCTGCTCACGGCACTGCTGCGGTATCCATCTCATGATCGTCCTCTCATGAACAACCATCTGTTCCAAACAATCCAAGGATCCCAGTTCGGAGCTCTTGGTGCTGATGGTCAGAACAAGTAACGTCTTGGCCACACTTCCAGAGGCCCGGAGAGCACAGAACAGTTCAGGCCAGTCCTTCATGCGGTCACATCTGGTACCAAACGCTTTGCCTTCTGGAACCACAGTCACCGCAAACTCTGAGTGGACAAGTGCCGGATGATGACGGTAAGCTACAAAGTCCGCCCCGTACTGCAATCCTGACTTGACAACCCAGTTCTTCAGCCTGAGGTGTTCATACGCCCTGTACATCTCCGGGAATTTCTCTGAGGCGGAGACCAAGGCATCCCACAGCTCCAGCACGCCCATCCAAGCCTTGTTCTCCGACTCAACCCTGATGCACTTCAGGGCATGACAAAGGAAGAACACCTCCTCGGGGCCCAACTGGAAGCACTGCCTCTCCGCGCCTGCGCTTTCCAAGCGGCCAAAGGAGCCGCAGTTCAGAAGCTTGGCTTGGTCTGTCCCGACGTCAAGAATCGCGTCACCGGTGTCCGCGGCTAGAGTCGCCACGGCATCTGAGTCCCTCAGTGAAGCCTGGAGGTCGGCGACTATGCTGGACATGGGATTGGCTGCAGCCATTGCTGCAAAGTCCTTGCCGTCCTTGCCCTTCTTCCATCGGGGACCTGGCAAATCCATGAGCTGACGGCACACAACGTGAGAATTGATGGTAAATCCGTAATCCACAAATCTAAGGGCATGACGACATCTACGACATGGATGAAAAGGGGAAACAACACAAACACACCCAAAAGAAAAGAAAAAAAAAAGGAAGGAGATAGTAGAGCACAGACAGCTCACCTTGTGCAGGAGCAAGAGACCGACTATGTAGCTGCTTGCCGCACCTCCTGCGGCGGCGGCGGCGACGGGCACAGGGGTCTCCCTGGAGGAACGCCACAGTTGGGAAGGGGCGGCTCACCGGCGTGGTCCCGTCCTCGCAAGCCGCGATCCGCCAGGTGAGCGGAGTCGTCGGAACGGTGGAGGACGTGGGCTACTGAGCCGGGCCTCAGCTCTTTTGTCTTTGGTGGGTTGGTCTGGGCCGCTGGGGTGTTCCGCGCGCTTGTAATGGGCTTGGGCCTTCGGTATCTGACAGTGGAATTTGTTCCGGGGCGTTCCAAGCTCAAACCCGAGCCCAAAACGGATGTTTTCCCGTGAAATATTGGCCCCAATCAATCTGTCCCTGCAAATACATGCATGACAAATGTTTCTCAAATAGTAAGATTCTCAAAAAAAAAAATCTCAAAATAATAATAAAAAAACATGAAAAAATGGGTTCTTATTCTGCACTGACTGTGTAGCATTGTGCGCTTGTGTAGAGTAATGAGAGATTTTCTAAGACGTGGATTAAAGATTATAATCCAAGTATGTTTTATTCGCTGTAAAGAAGATGGGTTTGCTATTTCATTATGATTGTACATACAGGCAATTATATATTCATTTATTGGTCTATTATTTGCTACTTGTACCATTATACATGCCTTAGGGCTTTACTAATCCGTTCCAGCACACTGACAATAATTGAGTTGAGGCTCTTTGAAGTGAAGCAGTTGGCAGCCACCCTTTTAGCAATTAATTATATAAAACCACACCTAGCCTTGTGGGGCACATTTGTCTTCCTGTTGTTCAAATAAAAAGGCCTCCAGTTTATGTAACCAATAACAGTAACAGTTGAACAACAATGGATACAAATGTCCAGATTTAGATTTTGCAGTAAGTGTTTATTTTTCTTTTGCAAAAAGTGTGCAGTAAGGATATTGCTAGAGCTATTTGCATGAACACAGCATAACATTTTACAGAATTTAGGTATGTTTGGAACAAAGGAAATTTATCCTCATTCTACATTTTCCCTCAAAATCAAAAACAAAATTAATCCCTGGAACTCCTATACAGTTTTTTTGTGTTCCAAAAGGACCCTAAGTTTTCAAGAGCAGGGTAGAGTCACCAATAACTTGGTTTTCAGTCGTAAAAAAAAGGATGACATGTTGGTGATCGTTCCCTTTTCACAATGATTGGACGATCTTCTTTTTCTTTGTCATGTCTTGCTAATGTCGTTGCCCCTTTTGCATGTAAGGATGACTGTAGTCACAATTCCGTGACCATGGGAGGATGCCACATCTTCAATCCATGGACCACTATGCACTCTTTGGATTTGGGTTGACTTTTGTTTTCCTAAGAACATCACTCTTTAGTAACCTTTTTCTACACACAGGACATGAGAGTATCTTTTATGCTAAAATCATTGCCCTTTCTGTACATAAAGGACTAGCTATACCATGACCATCGAAACAACTTTGTTCCAATTTGGCCATTGCTCTTCTCATGCAAAACTAGAGCGGCTCTCTGTCATTCATCTTTTTCTGCATGTGGTTAAAAACACCTTTGTAGGTAAAGAGTGATCGAGATCATAGCACTCTCCAGTGAAGCTAATCACACGATGCCATTGCCCACACCCAATGCAAGTTATATGCCTTGTTGTGAGGACAGAGGAAGGATACATCTACCTTTGAAACGTCTACAAGTTTTTAATCTCTGTATTACCTACACTGTCACCTGACCTCCTTTAGGATGCAGCAGGATCACCACCTATTTTTTTTGCGTTTTTCCCCTGTGAAAATTCAAAGGCACCCTGTGTTAATCTAGTTGCTTTTATCAGCAATGCAGACAGTATTGGATTAGGTTCAGCCAATGCAACTAAACTCTCTAGGTTGATTTTTCAGTAGAGGTAAGTTAGAGATAAAAGTTCAGATTTGCAATGTAATGAAATAATCAGGAGGCTATAGGGGCCTTCATTTCGTTCTGTTACAGTTCGAAGACGATAACGAGTGATAATCGATTTTACTTTAGATGATGATGATGCATGAAGCCTCGTCAGTTCAGAATCCGTGGCGAAATTACAAGGATCCTATGACCATCCATGTAACAGAATTCTACTCAGTTTCACCTCACAAGGATGATATTTTACTCCAAAATCGTCCGAATGAACTAGTAAATCAGTTAGCGTCTTTCCATCTGGGGCCTGACAAATGATTCAGCTGATGATTGGGAACTGAATTTCCCGGGAAACAGGCAGTCGATCTTAGATCATCCACACCACAGGAGCAAAAGCGTAGGGCCGCCGGCTAACCTTTGTGCAGTGGCAGGAGGAAGATGCCTGCCGCGTAGCTCCTCGCTGCACCAACCGGCCGGACCGCCGGAGCGACAAGCCGATCGCCGTCCGCCGCGGCGGATCGCTGGCAGCAGCAGCAGCCCTGCATCCACAGCCGCCACCGCACAGCAGCTCACCGGGGACGCACGCGGACGCACGCCGCATAAACCGAAACTCCGGCGGCGGCGGACGCTCTCCTCACGAAACCGGAGAAATTTCAAACGGTCGGCAGCAGAAACCAGAAAACCAAGCGACGGTGTGCGCTCACAGAAAGCACAGGCAACAAGCACAACACACGCGCTGGCCTCCCTCCTCACGCCAGCCAACCAGACGCGTTCACGCGGATCGGTGACGTGGCGCCCCTGCCACCCCACGCGGGCCCCGCGCCAGGAAAATATCTTCCGCCGCCGTGCCACTGCCCCGCGGGGCCCGCATGTCAGCCATGTGATCCGCGCGGCACATGCTCACCCGCTCCCCTCCTGCGCTTCTGCCCCAAATTTTCCAAAATCCCGCCCAAGCCCCTGCCGCCGCCTCTTTTACACGGAGACCCCTAACTTCTGCGGGAAACGCTCTCACGCCCCTCCGCGACTCGTACGCGGGCCGCCGCAGCCCTAGCCGGCGTGGTGGAGCGCCTGATGACAGCGGGGCCCGGTGATTGGTTGGACCCACATGTCAGTGGGGGAGACTGGTGGGGTTGAGGTGAGGAAAGTCCCCGGCGGGTACGGGAATTCAAATTGGGAGGGTGGTGCGGGCCCTTGGTGCTTGGGCGGAATCGCAGATATGCCCTTGGCTCCACGCCTTCCTTCTTATCCCCTGCGCCTGCCCTCGTTCCTCTTCCTGCCTGCAGCCTCCTTTCCCCTCCCTCCCGTTCCCTTCCTCCTCTCGCACAGGCCGGCCGCCAGAGGCGAATTCGCCCTCGATTCGACCCCGCTTCGCCCGGCCGCGAGCGGGATTCGCTCCGCCCCGCGCGGATCTGACCGCTGCGATCCGTGACGCCGCACCAATCCGCCATGAAGGGGGCCAAATCCAAGGGCGCCGCCAAGGCCGATGCCAAGTAAGAATATCGAATCTCGTTGATTTCTCCTTCGCTGTTCGTCGCGTAGATCTGTTCCGTCGTGTCCCGAGCATTCGATTCATGTTGTTCTTATTATTTTGCGCCGCCATGACATGGTTTTGACTTTTTTTTATTCTGTTGCCGTCGCTGTCTCTCGTCGTCGTCGGCGGCTGGATTGATTGGTTTGTGCAGGCTGGCGGTCAAGAGCAAGGGGGCGGAGAAGCCCGCCAAGGGGAGGAAGGGGAAGGCCGGCAAGGACCCCAACAAGCCCAAGAGGGCTCCCAGCGCCTTCTTCGTATTCATGTGAGATGAGATGCGACTACTTTTCGTTTTATTTTATTTTTTGTTCCCCACCCACTTTGTTTTTATTGGTTCGTTGCTGTTTGTGAAACTGGGGTTCGATCTGTTTTTGGATGGATGTGTATGCAGGGAGGAATTCCGCAAGGAGTTCAAGGAGAAGAACCCTAAGAACAAGTCTGTTGCTGCGGTAAGTTCCCCCAACAAATCAACCAACCCTATACTACTTTATGACCGACCGATTTTACTATTATCTGCTTTGACTTTCCCTCGATTAACCACTTTATTTAGTTTATTATTCAATCGTCTCGATTTGTAGTTTGCTTAAACTTTTTTTTTTCTCGTTTTTCCCCATCTTTCTTTTTCGAACTTTTCAGGTGGGAAAAGCTGCTGGTGACAGGTGGAAATCCCTCAGCGAATCGGTAAGCTTCCTCTACACATTACTAACACCTGCTGAAAGTAGTAATTGGTCGTGGTTAGATTCGACTAAAAGCTAGTGCTGATTGTTTAACATACGCGTTGTCTGTGGATTGTAGGACAAGGCTCCCTATGTAGCCAAGGCCAATAAGCTCAAGCTTGAGTATAACAAGGCCATTGCTGCCTACAATAAGGGCGAGGTATAAGAAACTTGCATACCTCAATTGCTTTGTTACCTCTATGTGTTCATACAGTTCCTGCTAATCATTTATTCAGATAAGAGTATGCTTACTGAATCATGTGTTAGCTTGTTCAGAGCACCACTGCTGCTAAGAAGGCTCCTGCCAAGGAGGAAGAGGAGGAAGACGAAGAGGAGTCTGACAAGTCCAAGTCGGAGGTCAATGATGAGGATGATGACGAGGGTAGTGAGGAGGTATACAGATTTCTTTCAAGTTGTCTAGAAAGCTTAAACTGCTTACATGTGCCATCGCCTGATATATGCATAGCATGTTTATGTGTTAACAAGTTGCTACATGAGCTAATCTAGAATGTCGGTAGTATAGGATTGGATTCAAATGCGATAGATAGAGGTTCATATCTATAGCATGTACATTTCATTACAAGTCTAGAATGTAAGGCTTTGTTTGGAACCAAATTCATTGGTCTTACCTCTTGCTTGCAGGACGAAGACGATGACGAGTGATGGAGCTCGCTCGAGACGACGGACCATGCTTCGTCCAGCAATGGAGCAGCGACACAAGGCCCTGTGGCGAAAAACTATAAGGAGCCTATATCCATGTACTAGAATTATTCAGTTTCACTTCACATCGTGATGTTTTCCCTTTTGTCATGCTATAATGGATAGCGCTCCTTGTTGGCGCCACCGGCGGGTGGTTCTGCTTCTGGTTTGGTCTGCTGTGTGGCCACACTGGACTGGCAGAGGCGACCCGCTTGTACCTAGATTACTGTTTCCATTGTCGTCATCGGCTAACATTGTGATAATATCAGTTTGGGTAATGCTAGATTAAGTAATCATTGTGTTCCATATCTCTTTTTCGTGTTATATTGTTGCTCTGCGCTTGCTATCCGGAGCTGCTGTTTTGCATTGCATTGCGTGCGCCTGTTCCTGATTGCAGATTGCCGTTTGGGTGATGCATGTTGTTCAGTTGTTTGGAGGCACACGGGCAGTGTGGTTTGAATGTTTGTGAAGGAATGGAATGCATTGGGGCTGGGTAAATGATTGGATGCTGTTTGGATAGCATCCTTGCCATCTTTGGAAAATTCGACTGGTTGCCTCGCTGACCTTTTTTCCTGGTAGCCTTGCTGTGTATTGGAATATGCACAGGCAAGTTTGATGTGAGTTGATGGCTGTATGGTAATGGGTTTTGTTGGTTTGGATCAATGATTGTGCCTTAGACTCTGAATGGAGCATCTGGTTCCAATGATGTTCATACTGGTAAATGGTAGCAGGGGCTTTAGTAGTGATCAAGCAATTCAGGTCTCAAATCTCTAAACTCTGAAAACAAAAATGCTCATAATTCATGGTGGTGGAGTACGTGAGATGAGCAGTGAAAATTTTTGAGTTCGGGTAGGGAAGGCGCAGGTCGTACGTACGGTACTGATGCATATGTGTCCGTTGAGATTGAATGGTTTATAGGGCAATGTGCTCGGGCGGCGGCTCTTGCGCTCCTAGGACGACCTAGGGTATAGTGATGGTGACCAGTGTACTGCCTGTCTAGGGAGGTCCGGGCCAGGCAGTGGCAGTGTGCCAGTGTCCTCTACTGTCCGTCCTGCCCACCCTCACCCTGTGTTAAAATTTTATTTACGGCAGCTGCTGGAGGAGCAGCTGAGCATGAGAGCAGGCAGCACTCATCGCAACGCCTGAAGGCTGGGCTGATGATACCTACTGTACGTCTGTACCTACAACGGTCGACTTCAGGACCCCTTCTTTTTCTTTGGCCACGTTCTCTTTCCTTTAAAATTCTAAATTTTCCCACTCTCTCCATCATATCACAATCATATCAATCTTTGGCCGCATGCATAGAGTATTAAATGTAGATAAAAAAACTAATTACACAGTTTGTCTCTAATATGCGAGACGAAACTTTTAAGCCTAATTAGTTCATAATTGGACAATAATTACCAAATACAAACGAAATACTACAGAAATTCCGTTTTCTAACTTTCTAACAAGAGAACAAGGCCTCCCTTTCTCATCTTAACGAACAAGTACGAGGAAAATTGAGGTGCTTTATTTCATCGATTGATGGACTAGGGCTTTGTTTAGATTCCTTTCAAATTTCAAGTTTTTTCACTCTCTCCATTACATCAATCTAAGTACGCATGTATGGATTAGTAAATATAGGTTAAAAACTAACTAATTACACAGTTTGTCTGTAAATCACGAGGCGAATCTTTTGAGCCTGATTAATCCATGATGGACACTAATTTTTAAATACAAATAAAAATGCTACAGTATCAGAGTTGCAAAAATTTACAATCTAAACAAGGCATAGGATGAGTGAAAACGGTTGTACATATTCTATAGATTGACAGATGGGGGAGAAAAGAAGGGAGGCGCTAAGTCTCCCTAGTCTTGCTGAACATATACTACAAGGAACAGTGCAAGGTGTAGGCTAGTACTACCTTTTTTTGCATTTTTAGATTTGAACAAAAAAAAATCATTTGTTCTAACTAAATTTATACTCTCTCCATACCTATAAAGCAAGTCGTTTAGGATAGCGACATGGTCTTCAAAGCCTAACTTTAATTTCTTATTTCTATAAAAAATATTTATTAGAAAGTGATATATGTATATTCCCTCCGTATCGGATTTAGAAGTCGTTTAGGACATCGACACGGTCTCCAAAACACAACTTTGACCTCTTGCTTTTATAAAAATATTTATGAAAAAATTGATATATGTATACTTTTATGAAAGTATTTTTCAAGACAAATCTACTCATATAATTTTCACATTTGCAAACTCGACAATTTGAAAGTTATTGATGATTTATATTCCCAATGTTTGACCCAAACATTGTCTAAAACGACTTCTAAATCCGATACGGAGGGAGTACTTATATTAAAATACTTTTCAAAACAAATCTATACATATGGTTTTCACATTTACAAGCTCAATAATTTAAAGGTTATTCATCATTTAGATTTCTAATGTTGACCCAAGTATTGTCCAAAACAACTTGCTTTATAGGTATGGAGGGAGTACAAGGTAGTATACAACCATATTTAAGTTTAGGTCCTCTTTGGCACATCTTGTGCCGGCTTTAACTCTTCACTTTTTATCACTATAGCAATCACTTCGATGAGCCGGTGAATCCCCTTCATATAGTGGCTTCTTCATCAGCTCCTAGTTGCTTTGGGTGAAGGAGTGGGAGGAAACTAGCTTGATAAACAATGACACTACTGTGGATGAATATTGCTCGTGTTCGAGAAGATGAAGCCATTGCTAGATAATGTTAAAGAGAGCCTTAACAAATATAGTTCATGATTGATTTAGCAATGTTACATATATTTTTCATAGGTTTGGTCGTTGAAGGCAATGAGTGTAGAGGGTGGTCTTTTGTGTTCTACTCTACAGGGGCTTCAAATTTCAAAGAGCTCATGTCCAGGCCTTGTGGTCACTGCTCGTGTTTTGAGGGGGAAAAAAACGTGAAATTGAAAAATACAGTACGTATTATATGTTTTGTTTATGGGGGGAGAGAGATACTGTACAGTAGAGGACTGGACGTGTGGTACGGATTTCTGGAAATGGAATCGTTCTGTGCACCTGCTCCTCTGCAACGAATCTGATGGCGACGTGTGATGTGGGCGAGATCATCATCACTTCCCGTTTTGTTCTACTCGGAGTCAGCAGCAGACGGCAAACAGGTAGCAGTACAGTGTGGTAGTACTCGAGTTGAATTCCGCAAAGTTTCAACCAATCTACAAGTAGTCCAGCCTTTTGTTTGAATTCCAAGTGAGCTCGGAAGCTGCAGGTAGACACACATTCACAGAGGAGACTCCAATAATAATGTGATTGTTGAGTTCTGACAGTACACGAAACAAATCAAATGTAGAAATGGGAGCAGCAAGCTGAGCCTTCGTAGCATAGTGGTAGTGCGTTCGCTTCGTAAGCGAAAGGTCGCGAGTTCGATCCTCGCCGAGGGCTATGGGATTTTTAGTTTTCTTGACCCTCCTTGCTCTCTCGTTGGGCCGGCGTGAGCGCACGTCTGTTCTGTCCTATGAACAGCGGTTGTGTTCGTGCGCGCTAGTGCTTGTGCACTTGTCCATACATCACTTGCTGTTTTTGCCCATCCCCATGGCCAGCAATCCTGCACAACAACTTCCCTGTCTGCCTCTCCATCTTCTTCACCCTTTCAGCAATCCTCTGCCGTTCTTATTGCGTGCAGATGATGAGCCGCCACCGTAAGCCGCCGTCCAGCCGGAGCAGCAACAGCCGTCTCCATCACACCGGCGTCGGCACTACCGTGGAAGAAGAGCCGACGATGATCCACAGCCACAGGGACGACGACGAC
>DXKC01003331.1:0-17783 GCA_031170775.1 Cymbopogon citratus
AAAAAGTTCATGGTAACAGCTTGTATGTGTGCACATGAAAATATCAAATAGATATAATGAATTGGAATTTCGACAACCGCCACAACAAAAATAAGTATTTAAATTAAGTATATTCATACATAATAAATATAAATGTAAAGTTTCAGCCGGTTATATGCATAAAAGAAAAAGCAAAAAAAATCCGACAATGACACTTTGTACTGGGCTCGTGAACCATTCACTGATGAACCCGCAGTCAACTTGTTGTTCGCTACTGTTCATATGAGTTATGAATTTCGCATCTTGACTCAAATAAAGTTTCTATTTCCTTCCCACTCTGTGTTACGGTGGCACAGAGCGAAGAATCAAAATTTTGATGCATTCTATAACACAGGGCAAAAGCGTCTATTGCACTAGCTGTTAGCTGCTATTATAATTAAAATAGACAGAAGTGGTACGTAGGGAAAAGAAGTTTTGTGTATGGGTATAGGAGAACTTTCGAAGTCTTCAGTGGTACGTAGATCATTTAGATCTTTTATAATGACACGTAGGTAAAAAGCTCAAGAATGTATGGTTGCGTATGTTGCCTAGCTCTCTGTCCGGAGAGAGAATGGTTCCCCGCGCTCATGGGCCAGGAGCCCAGTACTCGCACACGACCAGAGTTCCCAGAATGGACTCGAACCCCATAAGAGTTTCCAGCTTCCCATCAAAAAAAAAAAAAAAGAGTTTCCAGCTCGAATCCTTCTTCCCGTCCTCGCCTACCTCCTCCGACCGCCGTTTTGGTGTACGTGTCTCGCCGGCCTGGCTCCGGGCTCCTATCCTCGCCGTGTAGGCAAGGGGATCGGCCGAACTAGCCCCGGCGCCGGCGAGATCTGCCCTCCGGCAGCCGCGATAGCTGCCTATCTCACAACAGGGCCGAGGCATGGTCGTAGGAGCCGGAGCGCCTGGTCTGGACCTGCACCGTGCCGCTCATCCAGGTCCGCTTCCACAGCGCCGGTTGCCAGTCGTACTGCTAAACGAGTCCACGACATGGTCGGGGGAGGCGGCGAGCAAGGCGTGCGCGAGCGTCGTGCTGTTCCAGGTCCACCTCTACAACGCCGGCGTCCTCCCGTTTCCCCGTCGCCGTCCTTCCCGGTATGCGTTCGTATGCCGCCTACCCTCCGGAGAGGGCATCTACCCTCAATAGCTACCTATCGCCTCGTGCCTTCGATCCGTCGGTGTGGGTTCCCTGTTATTCCTGCTACGGACTCTATCCCAATAGACGCGAGGATGCCATCAAAATTGCGCGATGCTGCTTCGCTCCTTGGCTCGCTTGGCTGCTAACAGTACCAGATAATATCATATTCATATCTGCTTTGTTTTTGGTGGTATACTGTACCATGCTGACGGAGGAGTTTGAACTGTTTCTATATGGATCCGGTTTGCCGTTTGGAGTTGTATCTGTTCTGGAAAGATTAGTAAACGTGAATTGTTTTCCCTTGGGTCAAACGTAAATCCAGATTTTTTTTTTTTTTTTTGCACTGGATGGAATGTTAGTCGAGGTACCCCGGGACATACACAAATGGATTTATCTGGCTGCTCTCTCATGTTTGCAAATCTCGAGAGGATGTAATGGATATTGTTTTTTGTTTTCAGGCCTACCTGTGGCTGGACTGACGATACGTGAGCAACAGACACTACGTAGGTCCATAAGGCAGGCAAAGAAGAAAGGTGCCCTGTTTGCTTCCCGTTACTAAAAATATAGTAAATTTTATCCAGGGGTTTGATTATGTACCTGTCCCTGATACGTGAGATTTGTTTCTTGCTTAGGACTCTGCGTTGGGCAGCAAAGCAATCCAGGTCAGTGTAGGATATGTTGGGGCTAGAGGGATGGTGTAGACCAGTACCCCAGTTGATTAATCTGTTTACTTGTTCCTCCTGCAGCATCCTCCGCCGAACAAACTTCGTACTACGGTCCTCCTGCTCACGAGTGCCAGTACTGTGGTGCACAGTTTTGGTATCAGGAACGTGTTAAAAAGAGGCAATACTATTGCCACCAAATTATTTTAAACTTAGGTCTGCCATATAACTCATTTGAATGCTATTTTCTCATTCATTTTAACTCTTGCAACTTTGCTCCTCTAAATCGATAATAGTTACTTCTATATACACAGATGCATGAACAATACAGTGTCCTTGGTCGTTCAAGAAAAAAACATACGCGTGGATTCAATGCATCTGAAATCATTTATGAGATTTCACAGCGTCTGAACATGCATGGCATACCAAGCAATGTAACTTTTACGGTGCCAAATTTCATTATACACCTCAGTAATCCGCACCAGCAAGCTAATGTTCTGTCATGGCCGCCACTCCAACTCACAAATTACACTGTTGACCTACTGCCATGGTCTGCGGAATTACAATTTGCTCGAGTTCCATGGATCACAGGTAGACCCAAACCTAGACACAAACAAGTGCAATCAAACCATACAGACACTAATCTTAAATCTACAATACTAAGTTTACAGGACACACAGATGATATATCATCAATTGCTATTGATCCCCTCTCTATCCTACCCGTGACTTCTAACCGCAACTCTTATGAAGGTGAGGTAACTAATTTGCAAAGTAGGTCACCAGTAACATACATCCAGCCCATCATAAACATATCTTCAATTTTACAGGCAAATATGCTACGAAGGATACATTTGCAACCACTCTGCACATTGGCTATGAACTGAGGGCACCTGACTTTAGTTATATCATGATCACAAAGCTCAAGGATTTCTTCAAATCCAAATACGAAACCATACTTGGCTGCAAAGAAATTGCTATCCGCATGGGCTACCTGTTTCAAGACTTGACTACACAAATAACTAGCATGCTTGAGCCCATCGATGACAAGATCCAGCTTGCACAGTCCAGTGAACATAGTACCTCTGATCAACATCTTCAATACCTCAGTGACCAACTCAGACGCACCAAGAACTATATACTAACTGAAGGATTGCATATCAACACTGAACATCTGGATTCAATCCACAGACTACCCAATAGATTTATAGATCTAAATGGTTTCCAGGACTTGCCTCCACTGTATGAGGTAATATTCTACAACAGTTCTTCGCTATGCTTACCACTACCTATGTTAGACAATTTAGTAACTATAGCTCAACAACACATTACAGATACCTGTATCAGATGTATACACCAAGCGATTGGACACAATTCACCGAACTGCTACACAGCAAGTCTATGGAGAAGAGTCTGTAATCACTACGATACAAACAGCAGATCACAGATACGAAGCTTACATCAAAATAAGAGACAGGACATACAGGTACAATGAAGCTCCACAGAAAACTGCAGCAACAATCAGAGCAGCCACCATCTATGAGTCACTAAAACATATCACTAACATCCTCGGATTCAAAATTATGGACTTAAATTACCCTACATTATCCAGTTTAGTTTCCGCCATAAACAGCTACAACCGAGACCTTGTGCTAATACAGATCTGTGTCTCCGCAATTACAAGATACACAGAGAACATATATGAGGACTTCCTCCATCTGCAGAATCTATACACAGATCCTTCTCAAGGTGTCAGCCTTCCAGATGAACTGAACATAGCCATGAAAGGTTTTGTTACTGTCACTCAAAATCACCAAAAAATAATACAAGATGCCTACTATCAATTCATGAATGCCAAGGTACACTTTACACATAAACACGTATCCACAACACATACAAACATTCAAATACTCATATATATTTTCAACAGGTCCAATATTTGACAGTGTTTAATAACATGGAAACTACAGCAAGTGCACCTGCACGTTGGGTGCGAGCTTCACCACCAGCATCCACTACATGAACTGAATCGGAGGCCACAGAACAATGTGCTCAACCATCATTGCCAAAACTCTATATATATAATTCCTACCCATTAGTATCAAAACTCACAAGTATTCCAGTCTATCTATATCTACCCAGAAAAAAGTCGTGGATACTTGGCTTATTAGTTTTTTTCTCTATCTATGTAACAAACTATTCGAATTTATGTTTGATAGACTGTGATGTATCTTACCTATTATATCTGAATAAATTATTCGTTACATTGCGTTGATATCAATTACTGCTGATATGCTCTGGTGAGGGATATCTGACGATGTTATAGCTAGCGGGTCATACTTTCTCCACCAACCATTGCATAGTGACTACTCTACCACTCTATGCTCCGTTCTGGCTTCTGAAAGACCTGGTTCATTGCTCTGCCCATATGGACTAAGCACTTTTACTAGCTGGTTGACCTTGCTATACCTTCTGCTCAGCTTTTTTTTTTCTTATTTTTTCCCTCCCTTTTTTCCCAGCATCCCTCTTCAATAGTTATGTAATATTATCACACTTCAGCGAAGATTTGGTCATACACCAGCCTTCCAGATTATTACTCATAGTCCTTTGAACGAACTTTGTTGAGCACCCAATTTCTTACCTCTAACCTTTTAATTTTCCAGTTGTTTCAGTCTAGACTTTCTTGGTGACAATAGCACGGCATGATTCTCAAAGCTCTTCTGCAGTGCCTGTGCTTCTACTGATTAGTATACTAACATTAAAGCATATCACCAAGATGGCAAACCATACCCATGAGAAATGGACAATGTTTCTTAAAGATCCAACAGCTCCTCCTACGTTGTCACATCAGCACCGCCCATTCCCCTAGATGATACTATGTGTGGGTGCTGCCAGAGTCTCTCTCATTAAGGAAGTACTTAGATTTCTCGACAAGGCTCTGTTCTTTTATCAATACATTTCGCCAAAAGACTCTTCCACCTTATGAGATGTAGCATGCCATACCACAATAATCGTCCCTATGTTTTTCTATTCTCTTATGCAAATTGGGTTGCTTTCCTCTTGTTGCTTCCCCTAGCAAGCTAAGGAAATTGTGAACATATTTATGGAATCTTACCCTCACATGTATGTTGAAAAATGGATTTCCACCTTTCCCTCATGGATGCTAGATGTAGGGTGTCAAGATGTCAAGATGGCAGGGCATGCCCATTAGTAATGGGGTGTGTCCTTTAGTCACCCAACAACTACTGCTATGTTGTCAAATCACCACCGCCCATGCCACCATGCAACACTATTCGCGTGGGTTGGCAGTCTTTTGCATTAAAGAGGGTCCTCCTTGGATTAGGGGACACGGCTCCACCCTTCTATCTATAAGATGCTGGCCCGAAGAGCTTCACATCATGGGATCTAGCATACTCTAATACACCCACCTTTCCATCAGGCATCACACCTCCCATTCCTTCATTTTTCCACTCTCTCATACAGACTGTGGTCCATTTTTCTTCTCGGTGCCCTTTGCAGGTAAGCAAGTCATTAACATATTTACAAAAATCCAGCCCTCCCCTATATATTGAAAATGCATTATTCCTTCATTTTCCCACAGATGGCAGAAGAAGGGTGGACCACCAGCTATTGCCTAAACAAGGACGGCTTCCCCAAGCTCTTGTATGCTACAATGGTCAGGCTAGGTATTTTGGATCACCCAGAATACGTAGGAAGGGAGTATGAGGAGTATGGGACTCAGAGGTGTGAGGTGATCATCCATATTGGGGCAAGTAGGGATTTCCCAGACATAAAGCCTTGGGTGGTGTCCACCACAGGTTTTAGGTTCGAGGACACTTACCAAGCTGTCGCTCGCAAAGCTTTGAGGTACTTATGCCAGATTTATGAGAAGCCGATATGTCGTACACCAATGAGGTTCTTCCCCCTTTTATAAAGAACAGCCC
Organism: Cymbopogon citratus; assembly: GCA_031170775.1. NCBI lineage: Eukaryota > Viridiplantae > Streptophyta > Magnoliopsida > Poales > Poaceae > Cymbopogon > Cymbopogon citratus. Next base: position 5,762 of record DXKC01003331.1, read on the forward strand.
TGTGTGGGTAGCCCGAATGAAGACCCTCGAAGGCCCTGAGCTCCGTGAAGGTGATCCAACTACGGTTTTCATGGCTGACTACTTGCATTCCTTGGATAAGCAGTATGATAGACAGGCTAAGCGTTTGAGGAGGTGCATTCGTAGGGCAGAGAAGGCAGAGAGGCAGATTAGAGAGCTACATGTGGAGCTTGCGAATGCTAAGGTGCATGCTGCTCATGCGGAGAGCCGTGAGGCGACAGCTATTGACGCCTTTAAGCAAGCTGAAGACCGACACACTCAGCAACTGAAGGATGTTTATCTTGTTAGTAGGGCTAGGAGAAGGGCCAACACTTTGGAAGATAGAAAGTGCCCAATACTAGATGGAATCCCAATTGCAACCATTGAAGACAAGATAGTGGGTACACCACCTGCACCTCCTCCAACCGAGGCCTCCCATGGAACCCCTCGGATGAGGTCACCTGATGGAGAAGATGTTCTCCCACTTGCTCAGCCACCACCAGGAGATGGTGTCTCTCCTTATGACATCCCCTCAGATGATGATTCTTCATGCTCGGAAGAATGATCTAAGTGCTGCAATCCCCCCTTAGGGAATGAATTAATATGGTCCGAGGCTACCATTAATATTGGTCTTAGTGATGTGCCCTTACGCCTAAGGGGAGTGAATCTTAATTCACTTTTTTCTGTAACCCCTCGTGCGAGGAGATGCACCTATATTGTTGTGTTTTTCTCTTTCCATTTACAATGTAATTCCCCACCCAGTGTTGTGTAATGTAGTTCTAGCTCTGTTTGCTTAGTATAGGGGTAGTGAATCCTAATTCATTTCTTTGTAAACTCTCATGTGAGGTGATGTGTTTGTATTGCAGTGCTTGTATTTTCTGCATATGGTGTAATGCAATTCTACAATGTGTTGATGTGTTGTCCTTTCAATCTAATAACTCTAGCAAATGTTTATGCACACCCGACCACGTACCATCGTTTCCATCCGACCTCCGATTCCATCACTTTTTCTTTCTAAAGTCATCTAAAATCATAATCTATCTTCCTCTATGTTTTTTACAACATTAATGTAGAAAGACATGTTACCTAATGTACCAAATAGATCACCGCAATGACAAAATATATTAATCCTATGATCTTCTCTTGCTATTTTCTTCAAGATTTCCTATGCCAAACTCAGCAGTAACTTTACGTGGATATGCATGCAAGGACAAAGTAAAAAAAACTCATCGATTCTTCAACTATAAAAAAGTTACTACAACACATGAGAAGAATTTACCATCACAGGTATGCATGCAAGAACAAAGTAAAAAAATTCAGTTGTTCTTCGACTACAAAAAAAAAGTAACAACATAAGAAGAATTTACCATCACATGTGCCCTCTCCTTGTAGGTCCCTCATCTACATACATAAAATTTACTATGACCAGTACGAAGTAACAACACATAACAACACATATAATGCCTTTTACCTTTACATAGAGGAACTTACTATTATTAAATTTTTATATACAAGAAAGCAGTCCCAGGTGAGATGAACCATCTACTCCCTCCATTTCAAATTGACTGTCGCCATTGGTGTGCATGCCACAAGTTTGGCTCATTTTTTAAGAAATACGTGCAACATTTTTATCTCCAAATAAATTTATTAAAAAATTAGATTCAAAGATCTTTCTAATGATACTACTTATATATTATAAATATTAACATTTTTTAATATAAAATTACCGATAGGTTTTTCTCAGGAAGCGTAAGCGACAGACGTTTTGGAACGGAGGGAGTACATGCATGCGGTGAGTAGGTAGCAAGTGAATGCATTTAATGAAACATATACAAAACTGAATGATGCAGGCACGGGTTCCTCCAAAGATAGGTAACAAAATATAGGCTCCACTTTACATACATAAAAATTGCTATGGGCAGCAAGAATTTACACATGTAATAATACCTTCTCCTTTTACATAGAGGAATTTACTCTCACTAAATTTTTACATGAAAGGAAGCAACCCCTAAGACCATAGCAAGGACCTCTTTACCAATTTACTGATCATCAGGAATGTAAAACACATGTGGTTCCTTGTCCATCTGCAACAAAAATTTACAGCTAGCTAAAGCCAATGTGATAAATTTTTATACATGCACGAATCAAAAGCAAATGGCCACATTTAATGCCTCTCCTCTATGCTATCATCACATCAAAAATAGAGGGTGAACGGATCAAAATTCACCAACCATATATGGGCATTTGTACTTGCACATGCAACCTGGGTTGCTCCCAAGGTGGTTGGTAGCTGGGATTAGCTGCCATTAATACGCAACGAGCAAGTGGATAGATAGAACCATGCATTCAGCCAACATTGAATGGAGCAAATGGATAGATGCACAGTAGGGCCTATTTACTTATAGAAAATTTATTGGTCACCAATAATTTGCATCAACTGCAGTTCAAAATTTATATGTACATAATAAAGCTAACGTGGTAAATTTTCATGCATTCCACCGGCTAGGTTTGAACTCTCAGCACTGGGCTGTAAATCTTTTCCCTCTAGCTAGCTTCTCCATGGATCTAGCTGAGCTTCATCGGAGGATAGATTTGCTCAAGGATTTTTGGCATTGAGGATTTGGAGAGTTGGGTGGTGAAGGGAGGGACTCATGGTTGCGTTTTATAGTGGGTCTGAGGGATTAGAGGTGGTGGGGTGCCCATTGGCCATGGTACGCTCCACACTCGAGCCTGAGCGGGAAAAAGGAGAGGGAACGGATAGGGTTCGGACGAGATGGAGGCGCGTGGGCGACAAGGAAAAAGGAAGGGGGTCCGGTACGGACATAAAGGCAAGAGCCGAGGGCATCAATTTGTAAAGCAAAAGAGGATGGCAATGGTTATGTCGCATAGGTCTAAAACTATACGGAAAAGCTATACCGCTACCTAGAACTAATGCGACTACCTAATCATCCTGACTAATAGTGATTACCAAGATATTAAACACACATAAGCATAATTATTATAGGGGACTGATACACTTTTCCAGAAGACCGCACACAACTTCATAAGGCTACAAACACATTGCTTTAAAGTACAGTGGAAGGGTACAACATTTGGAGAAGTGCAAGGACACGTACTATAGAACCAAGGTACATCTCCACAGCATCTAATCTACTTCGTCAAGGCAAATGGCTTCATGGCTGTTCTCCTGAGGCTCTTCGGCAGGATTGGGCTGTGTGCAGAGAAGGGGAGACTCAACCTCGGAGGCTTCCACGGGAGTGGGCGGCGGAATGGTGGGTGCTACCACATTCCTCTCCCACTCCCATGGATAGATGGGTATCCCTTCCATGATCGGGAGCCGCTGCCCATTCGGGGCAGGCGTCCTTCGTTGGTCTCGGACGACGAGGTAGGCATCTCTCAGCTGCTTGGTGTAGCATTCTCCCGCCTCTCGCATGGCTTCAGCGGTGACGGTCTCACGGCTTTCGGCGGTGGCAACTTGGGCACGTGCCATGGCAAGGCTCACATGGAGCTTCCGGATGAAGAGCTCAGCCTCTTCGGCTCGGATGATGCACTTCCTCAACTCGGTGGCCAGCTGGTCGTGGTGTTGATCCAAGGCCAGCAGATACGTGGCCAGGGATACCACGGTGGGGTCGACTGCTTGCAGGGGACGTCCTCGCAGAGCCTCCATGCGGGTTCTCCAGAATGGAGAGTCCTGGTCCGAAGGTGGAAAGAACCTCATCGGGCCGCGGGCAAGAGGATCTGCATAGATCTGGCATAGGATTCGCAGGGCCTTGCGAGCTACAGCTTGATAAGTGTCGAGGAAGCGAAAGCCAATGGTGGTGGCACTCCAACCATTTACGCCGGGGGAGTTCTCACTCCTCCCGATGTAGACGGTGACTTCACACCGCTCGATGCCATGCTCTATGAACTCACAGCCTTCATACTCGAGACGATCTCGGATTCCTAGCCACTGCGTGGTGGTATACAGAAGCTTGGGAAATCCCTCTACGCCCTGGCAGGTGCTGCTGGTCCAAACTCCTTCTGCTTGCCTTATGGGCTGGATAGGAGGGTTGGTGAATTGGCATAAGCTCTTGTGAGGCCATGGGCTTTTGCTCAGGAAGGAAGAAGGTTGAGGAATGATTAGCGAGCGTGGGGTATGGTGAAGACAACTAGGTGGCTCTCTTTTTATAGAGGCTTGGGCAAGGCTTCTCAGAGAAGCTTAACCAGTCTACAGTGGGACTGTATTTAACAAGAAAAGGCATGATGGGTGGCTATAGTGGGTGGTCGGGATGAGTTGACAGGTGGGGCTGGGGCTCGGGTGCATCGGCATCATTGGCTTTGGCGGCATGGCCGCGGCATCACGCTCGAGGGGGGACAGCAGAATTCACGTGACGTGAGACGAGTGAATGACCAAGGCCAAACGGAGATGTCGAGCGCAGAAAAGAGGGAGAACGGAAGCATGGGTGAACGTAATACGACACAACGATTGTGAGCAGAGCGATGGGACAGGTGTCATAGGATTCCTGACATGTTTTCTTCAGTGATTAAACTCCAGCTTGAGGACAAGCGGGACCAGGCCACAAGTGGGGAAGAAACTCCAGCGGGTCTGCCTCTCCCTCTCTCTCTTCTTAGTCCCCTATCTCTCTCAATCCCTCTCAATTTTAGCATGATTTCCTCGAACCGCGTGCGGACTGTAGGCGGGAGAAGTCCCGCGCGCTAGCGATTTCCCGCCCTGGGTCGCTTCCTTTTCCCGCGCGCCCGCCCAGGGCTCCTTCCCTTTCCCGCGCGCGGCAGCTCACGGATATGGCGACCGCCTTAGGCTGTTTGGCGTCGCCTGGACGCCCAAGATTTCCTATACCAAGCACATCACCCGCAGCGAAGCGCGGGCAGCAGTGCCTAGTTTCTAGTATGACATATAGAATTGAATAAAATATGGATGAAACGTCCCTTAATGAAAAGTTTCATTGTATTGTTTTGTAGGTATTTCTTTGTATGACTTTTAGAGAGTTGTAATCGTGACAAAAGAGTTTTATCTTCATAAAACTTTTTTAAGGACAGAACTTGTGAGGGGAGATCCCAATAAACTTCATTTTATATATTTTTAGATAAAAAGAGTACGAACACCTATAAAACTTATTTCTTCTCTCTATCTTCTTAAAAAGTTGCCACACCATTAAAAATGCATACGTGGCAGTTTATTAAATACAAATGAAACTTTGATGACACTCTCACGGAGAATGGCCTTATTATGTTACATATTTATAGACATGGAAGAGACGAGATGAAGTCCATACGAGAGGCAAAGACTCTCCCACGCGAATCCATGGGAGGATACTGTGGATGAGAACATCACTTGTCTGATATAAATTTCTAAATTGATTCTTGAAAACAACGGGTAATGTAGATCTAAAAAAGTCAGTGTAAAAATATGATGAAATTTTTTTGTGAATATGCCATTATATATATAATCCCTTAAAACTTAATGAAGAAAGCAAGGAGAAAATGATAGATAATATATAAATATACTATTGTTCTTATGTAAATTCATATGAGATAACATTTATAGGAAAATTCATTGGCGAGCTAGTGCAACGAACAATTGATTTATTCTTTGGAAACTACATTAAATTTTCACTAAGGTTTTACTAAATATTCATATGCAATACCTTAATGGGGATCCTTGACATGTGGGACTCTTTGTCAGCAATTGACTCCAAACGCATTTCTTAAAAAGTAGAAAAATATATGAGAAAATGCATGTGGGGCCTACAACCCAAATAGATGGGCATGCTATAAGCATTTCTTTAGAAAAGAAATAGAAAAGAAATTAGAACGACTTATGAAGTTATGATGACCAAACAAAGTCATGAGTTTGTGACGTTTTTTTTGTTGACCTCTAATGATAAAATAACATTTGTCGGTTTCATAATATTGTACTGCATAAGTTATAATGATTTTTTATTGGTCTTAGTGATGAACACCTCATTTTTGTCATTAACCCAACATGCCCTACAAAACTACAAAATGTTATAAAACAGATCGAATGGCCTAATGACCAACTTCTCCATTGTCCCAAGAAAATCATCACAGAAGGTCATATTTGTTGCAGTCAAACGTCCATAACCCATGTTGAGTAATTGTGGCCATAATAAAGAACTAAAAACATCAAACTCTTTATTGATTGTTTTACCCGAATGAATAAGAAAAAAAGATTTATCAATTTACACTTGAGTAATTAAAATATTCACTGTCATGTCACTAAAATAACACAAAGTAGTTGTAAAATAAGGTGACTTGAATTCCAGTTAGCATTTCACCTCAAATTTATACTAAGACACTGTAACTAATAATCACTAAAAAATGGCGCAGACTCTTGCATTGGTATGCAAAGTTGAGTATTGGAAAATCACTTTACAGCTAAGAACATTTTTTTAGATAATGCATGGATAAATATTATCCGGCTTCATCTATCAATTGATAGAATCAGGCCAATTATTACAAATTATTGCCCAAAGGCTCACCAAATACTGAAATGAAACGAAATAAAGTTTTGACGAAACAAGACCAATATGCCTATTAGATAACCATCCATTGGAATTAAAAAACTGCAAAGCAGACATCTCTAAATGTTGCCCAGCAAGGATCAGTCGATCTCGAATAATCTCATGCCGTTGCAATTTCGCCTATTGTCGAAGCCAGTACGTCCTTCTGAAAAGGATTTTGTTCTACATTTGTGAAATACCACTTCATTTCTTGTTAAGCATACCGTGCAACAAAGGCTGCTAGAATTATGTTGATTTGTATTTAATTGGTCTACGCGATGGACTCGAGCATGGCGAGCTGGTCTCTCAGTCTCAGGTGGGTGTTCGTGGTAGCAACTTTTATTTGGTGAGGTCGTCGTACTTGAGTCAGCAGGGATGACAGAATACAATGCAGGGTTACTACCTCTGGGATCTGGGAGCACATGTCTCTCGTGTGTAGGACAAGAGGAACTTGCACTGCAGATGCAGCTCTGGATTCTCGGTTGCCCTCACCCTGCGGCTTCGTTCCTTCTTCCGGCGTGACCTGACGCCGACATCAATCTTCACCGAGAGTTAAGTAAGGTGCAGTGCAGCGTCAGTGACCACACTCGGCATTATAAAAGTTGGAAGACTGACGAGTGACGACCTATATGCCAACCGAGCGTTCACTCCTTCAGGAAGCACTAGTAATCACACCTTTGGAGCATAATACAGCTTTCTTGGATCCATCGGAAAGTAAAGCGCTCAAGGATCTCAAAAGTGGATTTCATGCATTTAACTCAGGTGTGTGAGCACCAAAAGGGACAATATTTGGCATGCATGCATCACCACAGGTTGAGATAAGTTCTACGGTCATAGTGTCCACTATTATCTCTAATAATGTCTGCCACGTGAGATGAGAGAAACTAGCTAAAAGACAACAAACATCCAATATACCTAAATAAAGACACATGAGCAAAGCACATACTATTAGAAAATCAAATATTGTTGAGGCCAAACCATAAACTGAAAGCTCTAGTTTGGTTTGGGTGAATTGATGAAACCTAAGTGTACTAAACTTTGTCATTAAGTGATGTATATGAGCTAGGTTGGTACACACCAAATAGCTAGATGATGGTCATGGTGAAAGGGATGGCCAAAAGATGGATTAAGTGTTTCCCATTTGGAAAAAATGAGAAAGAGAAAAACAAAATAATATGAAGATCAAGAAAAAGTTATAAATATGCTAAAAAACAATATGTGCAACACACTACGAGAAAAACCAAATATTCTTTAGGCCGAAACCTAGAGAAAACCATAAAACCACCAAGGAAATTATCCTTGACCGTCAACTTTCAAGAAAGAACCACCAAAGGAGGAGCACATATGTTTTTTTGGGGTAACTTTAGCCGCAAGAAAACAAAGGTGTGACTAGCTAGTTTTTTTAAACGGCATTAAGGAAATACGACAAACCTTAAAAGATATATATATATTTTATTAACCGTCATATTAAAAAAATTTGAATTTCAAATGCTCTACAATATGAAAACAATTTTTAGACTCTAGATAATTTCAAATGAAAAAATTCATCAAATACAAAGGTACAAACTTTGCAACTTTGATGTAAACTTTGTGTTCATCCTATATATTAATTGGTATGATGCATGTTAGCTTTAAAGATAACTAGGAATCTGAAGCTAAGTGTCAATATGTGTTCAATTTCAAAAAATCATGTCTAGTTCCTTTGAACCTCTCGCCTGAAAAAGCTCTCCAGTTGGCTGGAGTGTTTGGATGCAAACTTGGGTCTCTGCCTTTCACTTATCTTGGATTACCAATGGAAACTACCAAACCTAGAGTTGAACACTTCGGATTTATCATGAAAAAGGTGGAAAGAAGGCTTATGACTACTTCAAACTTCTTATCTCATGCTGGAAGGTTGGAACTGGTAAACTCAGTGCTCTCTTCATTACCAACATATGCAATGTGTTCTTTACAAGTGCCAGTTGCAGTTCTTGACTACATTGACAGAGCTAGACGACACTGCCTATGGAGAGGATCTGACATCAATGCCAAGATGAAACCACTAGAGGCTTGGAAAAATGTTCTAAACCAAAAAGAAAAGGTGGTTTAAGCATCATTAACCTTAGAACTCAAAACTCTGCCCTCTTGCTTAAACACCTAGATAAATTTTACAACAAGAAGGAGGTTTCCTAGGTGAAATTAATCTGGCATGCATACTATTCTAATGGGCAGATCCCTCATGCTACAACTGAAAAATGTTCTTTTTGGTGGAGGAATATTTTAAAGCTCCATGATCTCTTCAGGGGTATTACAAACTGTAGCAGTGAAGATGGATCTACTGTTCTATTTTGGTCTCACCTATGGAATGGCAATGTAATGCAAATCAAGTATCCCAGACTTTTCTCCTTTGCTAAGAACAAAAAGATCATAGTTTCACAATTTTTGACAAACAATAATCTAGACCAATTTCATCTCCCAATATCAGAACAAGCTTATCAAGAATATCAAAATCTCCAGGGTTATATTCAGACTATCTAAGTTCAGCCGGACACAAAAGATTTGTGGCATTACATCTGGTGGACCAACAGATACACATCCTCAAAATTCTACAAGCTCTCTTATAGGAATATTTAGCCACCCCACCCTTTATTTGGATTTGGGACTCTAAATGTTGCAACAAGCTCAGAGTCTTTTCATGGCTACATCTTATGGATAGGCTGAACACAAGGAACATCCTAAAGAGAAAGAAGTATAAGCTAGAAGCAAACAACTACAATTGCGATCTATGCAGCAACAACGTCGAAGAAACTGCCTTCCACTTGTTCTTTAGCTGCCCCTTGAGTCAAGCCTGTTGGCGGCTCTTAGAAATTTAATGGGACTTTACAAGACAGTTCCAACACTCCTTCTTTATGGAAATCTTTATCATTGCTGCTTGGCAGATTTGGAAACAAAGAAACAACTTCATATTTGACAGGGGGCACCCTTCCCTTGAGTCATGGAAGCACCTTTTCTATGAAGAGGCCAGGTTGCAGGCTTATAGATTTTGTGAAAACAAACGGCATGAGTTCCTTCTCTGTATAGATTCCCTCTCCTAGTTTTGCAGGCCTTCTTGCTTGCTTTGGCTAACTTGGGTGAATCCTCTTTTTTGTATAGTGATTTTTCTATATATTTATAAAATCTCTACAGTGGAGGCTCCCCTGCCGTATTTTAAGATAAAAAAACTGAAAATTGTACCTTTTGTTGGATTAATGTAGCAAGAAAAAAGAACCGTATTTCGTTCCACAAACATGTGACGGGAGCATTTGTGCATATGAAGTGCATTATCTAACTGACAAGCTTGCAATGAGTCGATATATTAGTGGTTAAGAGGAAGGACTAGAAAATTAAACAATTTTTTCTTGTCTTCTACAACAATTTACTTGAGGGTTTACGGTTGCACCCAAGAAAACTAGCATCCCTCAGCAGTTTGTAATAACACTCAAGGAAATATGAATTACCTTGGCCACCTGGAATAGCATCTAAGGAAATATTGAATTATACCTTGGCAGTTTGTAATGACAATCAAAGAAATATCAAATTGCCTTGACAGTTCAAACTAATACTTAAGGAAATGTGGAATTACTCTGGCGGTTTGAGTTAGCACTTAAGAATAAAAAAAATATACATTTCTTGAGGTTTCCTATAACCATACGACCCCAAAAGATAATGTATATTTCTTGAAGATCCAATTTCACCGCTCAAAGAAATTGTTGGCCACCAAATATAATCCATTTTTGTTTGGAGTGACAAGTTATCTTTCAATGTGGTTTTTGGCCTACTTACCCCTTCGGTGAGAATTACTTTGAGACTTTTGCATTTTGTTGGTTAGTTCTAATTCTGACCATGATTTTATACTAGAATATATTTGTTCAATATAGAAAATTTACAAGATTACGAAGTAGTTTTATAAATATAAATACAGATACATCTACCTTCTATTTTGCTGAACTAAATATTTCAAAGTTATTAAAAAGGTGATTATCTCTTTCTAAAATTTTGACTGAGTGGAGTATCTCTTTTTCTTTCTTATTTTCTCATTGTTATCCTTCTTTTTTTTCGAAAGACCGGCAAAAGCTTTGCCGGGATTTCTATTAGACGAGAAAAAGAAAAGGCAAGCGCCAGCCCAGTTTTTTGACTGGAAACCGGGCCAGAAAAACCAAACAAATTGGAGGGTACCCTACTCCAAAGCATACATAGGTACCGACAACTCAACTTGTGCCACAAAAACGCCAACTCAACTCAACTCAGCTCTGCGCTTGGTCGGATTGGGACATCGACAGCAAGCCTCTCTAGAACTCGGTCGGATTAGGACATCGACACGAGCCTGCACTTTAAAGCACTAGGAGCTCCACCAGTCGGATTGGGGCATCGACCGAAGACAAACCACTCGACTAAAAGACTACTAAAAAAGAGGAAAAAACCAACTAAAGAGGAAAAACCAACTAAACTAACTCCACCACAGGCACCAACCACGAACTCGGAGGCTGAAACAACGAACTAGCACTGCCCAAAACATCTGAGGAGTCGAATACCACGATGATGCCTTCAAGAAGGTTACGACACCCAAGCGCCGCCATCGTCCATCCACGGCAGGACTAGGTTCTCACCCATGGAGTGCAGGGACTCGATGCCCTCAACAGGGGAACGCCACCCGCAAGTGTCGCCGTCGCTAGGCTTTCGCCCAAAGAAGCCCCCGCACAGACGCCGGCCAAGATGATGTGTCCCCGCCAGCCACTAAGACGTCGCTGCCGGCCATCCAGAAGAAGCCTCACCAGGGTTGACGCGCCGGCCGCACGAGCAGCCGCAAAGCTGCGCCAGCACCCCACAAGACCCCCAGCCGGACACCGGCCATCCGCCACCAAGAACTCCACCAAACCGCCCGCCGAAGCCGCAGCCGCCGCCGACCACAACCGCCGGACAAGCTCCCGCCGCAAGCACCGCCACCCCCTGAAGGTACCGGATCAGAGGCGAAGCCCCGAACCAGCACCCCCGTGGAGGCCTCCAACTTCATAACGACCGCCCCACGACAGCAGTCGAAGGCACGGGGGAGGGGCGGCGTAGAAGAAGACCGCCCCCCAACGCCAACATGACCCAGCCACCACCACGACGCGACAATCATCAAGCGGAGCCGGAGGACGAGCAGAGAGGGAGGGAGCCTCCCTGCCACCTCCACACCCGAAAGGCAGCGGACCCGCGACGCCCTGCAGACGAACCCCGCCAGAGATAGGCGAACACCGGGAATGGCACAGTCTGCAACACCGCCACGGCACCGCAAACCGCCAAAACCATGGCCGGCCACGCCACCACGGTGCCGCCGAATGCACTACCACCAAACGACCCCACCCCCAAGACTGCGGCGGTTACCAGCCAACCGAGGGTGGCCAGCAACCACCGCCCCGCCACCCAACCAAGGCCGGCCACATCAGCAGTAGCCGCGGAGAGGAGGGGGGATGCGACACAGCAACTAGAGGAACTGCATCACTGGC
>DXKC01003333.1:0-10061 GCA_031170775.1 Cymbopogon citratus
ATGTGGTGACACAGCTAACAACTCATCGCTACTACTGCGCCAATTCTCAGGATCACTCACTGGTGCGGCATTCCATTGGTACAGCCGATTGCCAGTGGGGAAGATTAGGAGCTGGACTGACATGAAGGAAGCCTTCAGGAAGCACTTCATGGCCATGAAGAGGGACCTCTCCATTGTCGAGCTGTCCCAAGTCAAGCAACGACACGATGAAGCCATCGATGATTACATCATCCGGTTTCGAGATAGCTTCGTGCGTCTTGCAAGAGACATCCACCTGGAAGATGCGATCGGAATGTGCATTCATGGAATGCTACAACACTGGTCGCTTGAAGTCTCACGACGAGAGCCTAGGACGTTCAGTGAATTGAGCTCCGCGGTGGCCGCAACCAAGATTGAGTTTGAGAAGTCACCTCAAATCATGGAGCTCTACAAGAACGCAAGCGTCTTTGACCCCACCAAGCGCTATGGCTCAACGCCAAAGCCTAACAATGCTGGGGGCAAACTGAAGGCTCAAGCAGAGGCGAATACTGCAAGGGTGTTCTCCAATATTCCCCAAGCCCAAGTGCCTTTCTTAGGCGCTAGAAATGACCAAAGGGGGAAGAATACACGTCTCTCGGATCTCCTCAAGAAGCAGTACATCTTCAAGCGGAAGTTAGCGAAGGACATGTTCGAGCAGCTGATGGAGCATCGAACGCTCAACCTTCCCGAGCCACGTAGGCCAGATCAGGTAAATATGACTAACAACCCCATGTACTGTCCGTACCATAGGTACCTCGGCCACACGATCGAGGACTGTATCGCCTTCAAGGAATGGCTGCAAAAAGCTGTGCTCGAGAAGAGAATCAACCTCGATCCCGAGGCCGTGAATCCCGATTACCATGCTGTTAACATGGTGATGGTGGAGACATGCTCTTCGTCAAGTCAAAGAAGAGAAGACGGAGGATCATGGGTGCCCCTAACGCAAGTTGAGGAGCAACTCGCACGCATGGCGTTCAAGGAGCCCCAAGCCGTGTCGACAGAGGCACCCGAGACTGTACAAGGAGGGACGTGGACCAAAGTACAACATCGATGACAACCAAAAGTGCGTCGTCCACAACATGTTCGTGCAGTTGCGTCTACTCCCACTACACCAACACTGAGGCGGCCAAACCCAAGCAAGCGGCGCCTACCACCTCAGTTTGTCCCAAGGATGGAAGGAGACGCACCTTTCCCTCGTACGGGTCGTGTGCTAGCTACGCTAGCAGAGTACTGGCCTAAGGACTGGGGGCATGCTCCAACCGAAGAATCAAAGGAAGCGGAGGAAGAATCAAGCTCTTCCCCAACATCGAACGTGGCAACATGTAACGCTACTTCCACAAGCGGCCACTATGGTAGCTCAGATCCTGAAGAGTTGCTCACGGCTAGGGAGCAAGGGATACTCAACAATGATGTTGAGGAAGATGCCCCACTTGAAGTCGACATGAACCTACGAAGTGGGAAGCACCTACAAGGGCTACCACAACACAAACCGACAGGGAAGGACAAGCCCGTGAATGATGGTGCCCCGCCAGCGGGAGCGCCTGAACCAACAAAGAACAAGAAGAACCAGCTTGAGGACATTGACTACAATGTTGTCTCTCACCTGAAGCGGGTTCCTGCCCTGCTGAGTGTCTATGATGCTCTCATGCTTGTGCCCGAGCTTCGAGAAGCCTTAGTAAAGGCGCTCCAAGAGCCCGAGGTCTATGAAGTAGTGATGGCTAAACACCGCCTCGTCAACAACCTGTTGTTCGTGAATGAAATCACGTTCGACGAAGAAGATGAGATGATAGAAGATGGTGACCACAACCGTCCGCTCTACGTGGAAGGAAATATAGGAGCGGCACATCTTCGTCGAATCCTTGTCGACCCAGGGTCTGCCGTCAACATCCTCCCTTTACGGAGTTTGACGCGGGCTGGCTACAAGGTCGAAGACTTGGAGCATACGGATGTCATCATCTGTGGCTTTGACAACTCTGGAAAGGCACCTCTAGGAGCTATCACTGTCAAGATCCAGATGTCCACGTTCAGCTTCAAGGTGCGGTTCTACGTCATCGATGCCAACACATCATACTCCGCGCTCCTAGGGAGGCCGTGGATCCACAAGTATCGAGTGGTGCCATCCACGTTGCATCAATGCTTGAAGTTCCTCGATGGAAGCAAGACGCAACAATGCATCATCGGCAACATGTCGCCCTACACCGTACAAGAGGCGTACCATGCAGATGCTAAGTACTACTTCCCAGTGGAGTAGTACAAGCATCAGCTCGGTCGCATCGCTCCCGCGGCTGACATCGTGCTAAAGCCGGGCACGCCATCGACGTCCGAGGTGAAGGCCCTCATCATGCCATGCTCTCCGTCCAAGAAGAGGATGTCCCCATGGTCTAGAAAGACCAGGCAGGGGGCAGGTAGCATGCCTTTAACCTCCACGACTGCTCCCCTATCGCTGAAGGTAGGAGTGTCTACATCGACACCCTTGACGCTAAAGCCGACTCGTAGACCCTTGTTGACGTTTGCTTCTCAGCCTAGGGAGGCATCGTCATCTAAGAAAGATGTAAAGACTGGCGTTTTGACCATCGGAGGTTCAGCGAGTGCGCAAAGCGGTGGCAAGCTTCTTGCAAGAAGCGAGGATGTACCACCAGTTACTACACCACAAGTGGGTGTGAGTTTATCCACACCTGCTTCGGAGGGAGTTGTAAAGAAGAGGGTCGCTGCAATAGAAGGAGTTACAGAGAGCGCTGAATGCCTATAGCCTCCATCAATGTACATATCGACAACCAATGAGTTGGAAGTATGGGCAATTCCTGGCGACTCCTCCACACCTAGCACCATCTTCTATAAAGTGCCTCGAGTACAACATTGTGATTTTGTGCTTGAATATCCTAACCATGAGCTTGATGCAGATGAAGCATTAATGACCATGAAGGCCGAACCTAGAATGGCTCGCCTGCTCGAGAAGGCTAGGATTACACTCGGCCCAAACAATAGAGTGCCGCAGCCACCAGCCATATGTGAGCAATGGTGGAGCCAAGCGGAAGCTCTCATCAAGAGGAAGCACAAGGTCCAACCTAAGTTTGGACTCGGCTACCACCACACCAACATCTCCGACGAAGGAGAAGATCCAGTCGATGCCAACGTCGCTAACTGCTTCACCATATCAACTACCATGGGAGATGAAGCTGGCTGCTCTTATCATCCTCGGCGCCAACAACACCCCGAGGAGGTAGAGGCGGTTGAAGAGACGACGAACTGGACATCACACCAGCCCCACAACAGCTTGAAGATGGAGGCCAACCCACTGTCGACGAGCTCGTCCAAATCAACTTAGGGACTGAGGAGGATCCTCGCCCCACCTTTGTGAGCGCTACGCTCACGGAGGAAGAACGAGAAGAATATCGAAGCTTCCTGATGGAGTACAAGGATTGCTTCGCGTGGAGCTATAAAGAGATGCCAGGACTAGATCCTAGTGTTGCCACACACAAGCTGGCGATTGATCCGAATTTCGACCCGTAAAGCAAGCACCTCGACGCCTCCGACCTGAGTTTCAAGATCAAGTCATAGTGGAGGTGGACAACATGATCAAGGCGGGGTTCATTAAAGAGATACAATATCCCCGTTGGCTCTCTACCATCGTCCCCGTAGAGAAGAAGAATGGGAAAGTTCGAGTCTGCATTGACTTCCGCGACTTAAATCGAGCTTGCCCTAAAGATGACTTCCCCATACCAATCACGGAGTTGGTAGTCGATGCCACTACGGGATTCGACGCCTTGTCCTTTATGGATGGGTCATCTGGCTACAACCAAATCAAGATGGACCCTGTGGATGCGCTTGACACTGCTTTTAGAATGCCTCGAGGCAATTACCACTATACGGTGATGCCTTTTGGGCTGAAAAATGCGGGTGCCACTTATCAGCGCGCCATGACACATATCTTCGGCGACTTGATCCACCAATCCGTGGAGTGCTACGTCGACGACATGGTGGTGAAGACAAGAGATCGAAAAGATCATCAAGATGACTTGCGGGTGGTGTTTGAGCGGCTGCGTCGACACCAGCTCAAAATGAACCCCCTCAAGTGTGCGTTCGCTGTTCGATCAGGCGTCTTCCTTGGCTTCGTCGTTCGATATCGCGGCATTGAGATCGAACCAAAGAAGATCACTGCCATCATGAACATGTCGCCGCCTCAAGAATTGAAGGAGTTGAGGACGCTTCAAGGACACCTAGCCTACATCCGACGCTTCATCTCCAACTTGTCCGGGCGTGTACAACCCTTCTCCAAGCTGATGAAGAAAGGAGCGCCATTCGTATGGGGCGAGGAGTGCCAAAATTGCTTCGATGACATCAAAAGGTACCTCCTTAACCCTCCTGTATTGGCTGCACCTATAAAAGGGCGCCCTCTCATCCTTTATATTGCGGCACAGCCTTCCTCTCTAGGCGCCCTGCTGGCACAACACAATGACGAGGGCAAGGAGGTGGCGTGCTATTATTTGAGCCGCACCATGGTGGGTGCTGAACACAATTACTCTCCTATCGAGAAGTTGTGCTTAGCACTGATCTTTGCCTTAAAGAAGCTAAGGCACTATATGCTGGCACACGAAATCCAGTTAGTGGCCAGGGCGGATCCGATAAAGTATCTACTGAGTCAGCCTACACTTACCGGGCGACTTGCAAAGTGGGTGCTGCTCATGACGGAGTTCGACATCACCTTCGTGCCGCAAAGGGCGGTGAAGGGACAAGCTCTCGCGGACTTCCTAGCTACACATCCTGTACCTGCTGATTCTCCGCTCATCACCGAGTTGCCGGATGAGGAAGTTTTCACCACCGAGACGGAGGTCTCATGGGAGCTCTACTTTGACGGTGCCTCGCGAGAGGAGCTCACCGCCAATGGTGCACCAAGGCGGAGAGCGGGGGCTGGTCTCGTGTTCAAGACGCCACAGGGAGGAGTGATGTATCATTCATTCTCCCTTCTCAAGGAGGAGTGCTCTAATAATGAAGCAGAGTACGAGGCGCTCATATTTGGCCTCCTCCTAGCGTGTTCCATGGAGGTATGTTCCTTACGAGTTTATGGGGACTCCCAACTCATTGTTCGTCAAGTTAATGGGGTATATGAGGTCCGTAAACCGGAACTCATGCCGTATTGTGAGGCTGCCCGGAAACTCATGAACGAATTCAGATATATTGAAGTTCTTCATGTCCCTCGAAGCAGGAACGCTCCAGCTGATGCGTTGGCTAAACTCGCAGCGGCGCTCGCCCTCCCTGAGGGTAAGCCCGCACAAGTTACGATCGAGGAGAGATGGCTGCTCCCTGCTGTCCTGGAGCTGCTGCCCGAGGAGCACGAAGTCAACGCCGTCACCGCGTGCGCCGTCGAGAATGATGATTGGCGCAAACCATTTATCGACTACTTCAAGCATGGCGCTCTCCCCAATGATGCTGTGAAGAGGCGCCAACTACAACGACAGCTTCCCTCCTACATCTACAAGGGAAGCGTGCTCTATAAGCGTGCCTATGGGCATGAGATGCTCCTTCGATGTGTCAGCCGCCAAGAAGCTGACGAGATCACAAAAGAGGTGCACCACGGAATCTGCGGCGGGCATCAAAGCGGGCCGAAGATGTACCATAGCATACGCTTGGCTGGATACTACTGGCCGGGCATCATGGCAGATTGCCTCGATGTGGCGAAGAAGTGTCACGGTTGTCAAATCCATGGCAATTTTAAGCATCTACCGCCAGTTCCGCTTCACCCGACGGTCCCTTCATGGCCGTTCGATGCATGGGGCATGGACGTCATTGGCCCCATCGATCCTCCTTCATCGGGAGGCCATCGTTTCATCCTCGCTGCAACGGACTACTTCTCCAAGTGGGCGAGGCAGTACCACTGCGTGAGGTGAAAAGCGCCAACGCCATTAATTTTCTAGAGCGGCACATAATATACCGCTTTGGCGTTCCACACCGCATCACGTCCGACAATGCTAAAGCGTTCAAGTCAGAAAAGATGCACAAGTTCATGGCGAAATACAAGATCAAGTGGAACTACTCCACTGGCTATTATCCCCAAGCAAACGGGATGATAGAAGCATTCAACAAGACGCTCGGCAAGATACTGAAAAAGAACGTGCACAAGCATAGAAGGGACTGGCACGACCGTCTCTTTGAAGCATTGTGGGCGTATCGCGTTACGGTTCATACCCCAACTCAAGCCACCCCGTACTCGCTAGTGTATGGGTGTGAAGCAGTTTTGCCTCTTGAAATACAACTACCGTCACTACGGGTGGCTGTTCATGAGGGACTAACTCGAGATTAACAGGTCCGGCTCCGATTGCAAGAGCTCGACGCTCTGGAGGAGAGACGTCTCAAGGCTGTACAGGAGCTGGAGTTGTACCGCAATAACATGACGAGAGCCTACGACAAGCTCGTCAAGCGACGCGTCTTCAGGAAAGGCGAGCTGGTGCTCGTGCTTCGGCGCCCCATCATCGTCACGCACAAGACAAAGGGGAAATTCGAGCCCAAGTGGGAGGGTCCGTACATCATCGAGCAAGTCTACGACGGAGGCGCCTACCAGCTGGTCGATCAACAGGGAGTGCGACCAATGCCTCCAATCAACGGCAGGTTTTTAAAGAAATATTTCGCATAAAAAAATATTTTCTCTACCTTCCGTATTTTTTTTCCCTCTCCCAGAATGGCCAACGTGCATTATTCATTGTACGTCCTGGTCACTTCTATATGGAGAGCAAACAAAAAAAAAACCATGGCTCTTCTACCAGGCTACAGCTGCAGTGGAGGATTTGACTGCCTTGGTGCCTCTCCAGAAGGCCCGAGAGCAACAACCCGGCACATGGAACCGGCGACGAGCCACCACATCACGCAACGCACGACGGACGCTGGACGCGTCTCCGCTGGGGGCAGTGGGAAGATGGCTTGAGCCACTCCTAAGCAGCGAGGCGACCATGCCACTCGCGCTTCCTAACATGAAGCGGCACACACTCCGGGAAACACCATTGGAAAAGAGCAAGAAAGGGCTACCTGGTGGAACACAAGTGTCATCAAGTGTGCAGCCTCTTGCCACCCCGGAAGGTGACAACAAGGGACCATAAGAAAAACACAAAAACGCCAACGAGGATCTGCCTAGTCATACAAGGTGGATGGCTATACTCCAAGTTCCTGGGATTGAGGCAACACATAAAAAAAATATAGAAAGATGAGCAAAGAAAAATGACCAAGTGGCCAATACGCTCCATTAGCAAGCTCAATACCAAATGGAAGGCGGAGGCAGTCATTCACCATCCTCGGCAATAGTGATGGCGAATTACTTAGCCATTATCCAAAACACATCTCCAACTTAGCCGTACCTACGCCTCCGTGTTAGAGAGAGCGAATGGGCTGTGGTTCAACTCAACGCAAGGGAGTCTCGAGCAAGAATTCCCTACACCCCAGTGGACACTCCAAAGCAGAGGTCTACACATACAAGCACACAAGGGGGCAAAGTCGCCGGTGCCATGCTGCTATGGCCATGCAAACGGTGCCTAATGGTTATGTCCCATGGCTGTCATATCTTAAGCTGCTCATATAGCTAATGCCAAAAGGAGAGCCAACATTTAAAAAAAAATAAAACAAAACACAATCCTCTTACATTCATGATATGTTATATTGCTCTCACATTACCCTAGCTCTGTCAATCATTCGTAGACAAGCTAGCTCTTTTTCTTGTAGTGTTGCAGGTCCATCGTATACGCTACAATTGGGAGCCATGATACGCGCCAGTGCGGCCAGCGTTGAGCGGTGAAACCTTCAACCCGGTGAACTACGCCACGAGACATCATTCCAAGTGGAGGTCGGGTTGATAAACTACACTTTTGGGAGCCGTGATACGCGCCAGTGCGGCCAGCGTTGAGCGGTGAAACCCTTCGACCCGATGGACTATGCCACGATACACCCTCACAAGTGGAGGTCGGGTTGATAAACCATCTTCGTCAGTTCACACGGCAATTACACCGTAAGGCGAAGATACTCAAGGGCGTCCGGTGAGCTAACGCCACCATAAAGGACCCGATGGACACATCATTGGCCAATGCTAATTTACAGCTCCAATGAAGCCCTATACAAGGCTAGTCGGCAGACGCCATGACATGGCCCCCGATGAAATGCCACATAAACTGGTCGGCAGATGCCACGACATGGCCCCGATGAGATCACACGAGGCTTGTCGGCCAACGCCACGACGGCTCCGACGAACTCCTACCACACGCTTGTCGGCAGACGTCACAACATGGCCCCGACAAAATGCGACAATACCCGTTGATCAACGCTATCTGGACATGGCTTCAACGGAACGCCACGGCTTCCTGTTGGCTAATGCCGTTAGCCGGCACCAACAGAAGTCTCTACATCATCCTTGGCGTCAGCACAACGTCACCAAGGTATTTGTGTTTATTTTATTTTTCTTTTCTTTTCTTTTTCTCTCCTTCCTTTTCTCTTTCGTTTTTCTCTTTGGTTTTGTTTTGGTTTCCTCCTTGCCTCCTTCCCTTCTGCTTCACGTGTGCTGAAAGCCAGAGGAGCATCCATGCCGAGGTGCCCTCCGTAAGAAGTGATGACGTCAACGTCCACTGGCTGAGGCGGGTGCTGCCTCAGGTGCAAGACCCGGCCATCGCCATATACGCGTGCTGACGGTCGACGTCGGTGATTCGACAACGGATTGCCTACAGAGCAAGACCGGCCGAGTGGTGAAGCCGTGGCGAAGGCTACGCTCGAACTGGGGGCAAACAGTTGCGACCACCTTAGGTTATCTCTTGTATGTACATGAATGAAGTTATAGCAGTTTGAGTTTTATGAGATTCTATCCTGAGTCTCAAAATATGTACTCATATATGTATCATGTACTCTGTTGAAATGCAATATAAAGAGCTACCTGGCAAATGTCTTGTTGAATGTAACACTTCTACATCAGCTGAATGATTAAAGCGTAGTAGTGCATAACCATGTCTTGTGCGAAAAGCGTATATATGCTTATACGCGCGTTGTGCGAAAAGCGTATATATGCTTATACGCGCGCACAGGAGCAAACTGGTACTGCAAGACAAACTGAGACAAAGTCATGCTGTACTTTGGTTAGCTTGATATGTAGCCTGATTCAGGGGCTTAAGGCTAACACCTTTCACATATCTAACTAGCAGCGACATGACGGTGCGTGTGTGCAAGATCTTAAATCACAATAAAATCATGTAGACGTGCACACACGCATGTGGCTATATACACGGAACACTCTCAAGTTGCTTCCTCGTATATATAAACAAAAAGTTGGTAATATGTAAGCTAAGATTAGCTGCCATATCCCAACTCGATTTGGGCCCACGCTGCCTAAGAGAGAAAGGAAAAGGTTTAGCGTCTGCATACAGCAACGCCGTACGTATGCTGACGGTATCATGAGCCTGTATAAAGATTTTGGGCCTTAATTGCAAGTGTCACCAACCCAGGCTTCCTCCTTGACAGTAAGCCAGTGGCCAAAACGTACTCGGCGCAACGATAACAATGGGGCCATGGCAGCGATAGCAGTTATCTACTATGCGCCAATGCTGGCTGGCAGGCTCCAAGCAAGGAGCGCCAGCGGCATCAACAGAGTTAAGCAAATACAATGCTGCCTACAAGCGTGACAAACATAGGCGAGGGGGCATATATGCGCAATTGATCGAAGCTTAGTTGCTGATATTCATACATGACAGATCATCGAGAAAGAAACACATGCTGCGATATAGAAAAGCAACATGTACATGAACCCTAGCAACTGGGAGTGTAACTTGTTCACGAGAAATATTGCATGCATATAATTATATATATATATAAAAAAAAAAGAAACAGGTGCACACGCCAAGCGATGCCCTATTTATTCAACTAATGAAGTTCATGCTATAATGAAATAAGGACTCAAAACATTGGAGTCTAAGTGAAAGGGCTAAACGGCAATGCTTCCTATGGAGCTACTATAAATGTGGCCTACGAAGGAACAAACTTCAGTTCTTCTCAGGGGGCGAGTACGCAAGGATAACTTTGATACT
>DXKC01003339.1:0-12060 GCA_031170775.1 Cymbopogon citratus
AACCAAGGGACAGGTAGGTAGGGGAGAAACGCGAGTGTTCCGATACGGCATATACGAGGGCCCGGTTGCTACAGGGTGCAGCTTCGCATTGGATGTGGGCCCATGGCCCATGGGCCACTGTCGTTCCAGACTTCCAGTGTCAATGATCATGTACAAGAAAATCCAATGAAATTGACACAAACCTAATACTTAGTAGCAACGAAACCTACTTTGTATTTTCGTACAATTAATTAATTCCCTAAGCTGGTCAAGTTGTCAGCGGGTTCTTTTTCGTGAGAGAAAAATGAAAAAAAAAAAACTTCGCTATTGTTTGTCACTTTGAGGTTACCGTAGGAAGGTCTTCAGTAAGCACTCTTTTTACAGTTGAGATAGGTAACTTTCGTGATGGGAGGAATTAGAAGGCTGGCTGTCTAGTCTGGATAATTTTTCATTCAAGTTCAGTTTAGTGGATATCAGACAGTTGAGATATGATGGTTTGCAGGAACAGGAAAGGTCCACTACTCTGCTGACGAGGCTCTCATACTACAGGTTAGGAAAATATTTTTACCCTAGAAATAGGAAATGATGATTTCCTTGTATGGAGAAAATATACATCAACCAGCTCGGGAATTTATTATATCACTAATATATGATGGACGTTCATGATAATAACTGCAGCAAAAAGCCCAGGATGTTCTCCCTTATTTGGATGGCAGATGTGTTTATCTTGTTGGTTAGTTCTGGCTCCACTTTACCAGTTCACCTAAAGCTCTAAGCTCATCCCATCATTGCAATGCGTGCGTGATATCTATGTACTTTGGTATGCAGGAATGATGGGTTCAGGCAAAACTACAGTTGGGAAGATATTAGCCGAAGTATTAGGTTATTCGTTTTTTGACAGGTTTGTATTTCTCTCTGATAATGAACTCACCATCCACCAAAATCTTCCATAAGTAACCTTTTTTTTTATGATTTATAAATGTTACTGGCCAATTCCTATTGCAGTGATAAGTTGGTAGAGAAGGCTGTTGGTATCTCATCTGTTGCTGAGATCTTTCAGCTCCACAGTGAAGCATTCTTCAGAGATAACGAGGTATTATGTCTATTTCTCTAGAGATGATGAGATTTATTATTTATTTTCTTATTGAAGGTTGAAAGTGTGGGAAAAGACTCCCAAGTCCGCAAGCCGTTCATCTTTTCTTTCTAAGAAGATCGAATTGGCAATTGCCCACCTCAGATTTAAATGCTGTGATCAGAGGCTTGTTCCTATTGAAGTCCCTCTGTACCTGATAACCAACTCTTCTGATATCCTCTTGTTTCATTCGACTTGTCAAGAGTGAGGTCCTGAGGGATCTTTCATCAATGCATCGGTTGGTTGTTGCAACCGGAGGTGGTGCAGTGATCCGACCAATCAATTGGTACTGGAAGTGATAAACTACCCTGATGTTGTTCTTCAAAACCAATTCTCATTGTAGTTTGCGGGTTTGTAGGAGTTACATGAGGAAAGGGCTGACTGTGTGGTTAGATGTTCCACTGGATGCACTTGCAAGAAGAATTGCTGCTGTAGGAACTGCATCTCGACCACTCTTGCATCAGGAATCTGGTGACCCTTATGCAAAGGTAGCCACTAATATTCTTATAATAACCATATGAGAATTGACCTCTTGAGCTCCAGTCAATGTATACTATTTCTTGTAAACCTTACAGTGCTAAGGTCCTCTTATTTTCTAATGCAGGCTTATGCGAAACTTACATCACTTTTTGAGCAAAGAATGGACTCTTATGCTAATGCTGATGCCAGAGTTTCACTTGAACGTAGGTTTCCAATGATTTTTTTAGTAATATCTGCTATGTATAATCCTGTTTTTTTTTTTCCTTCTAATGTTGTATGCTACTAATAAACTCACTATGCACAATGCTGCAAATTCAATTGATTGACCAAATTCTATATGATGCAGATATTGCATTAAAACAAGGCCATAATGATGTCACCATACTTACACCTAGTACCATTGCCATTGAGGTATCCTGAAATTCTATTTCCTTCCTGTTTTGTCTTAGCAGAATTCGTGTTCACAACTATATATATGTATCTAACTGACAAATGTTTACCTCAACCCTTTCAGGCATTGCTAAAGATGGAAAGTTTTCTTACCGAGAAAACCATGGTCAGAAACTGATTGCTTTTTATATGAGGGAAAGGATGCTGATAACATATGGCCCTTGTTTAATTGTACATATACCTTTGCATAAACTATTTCTACTGTGTTGTTGGATTACTGTTCATGCAGCATGAAAGAAGACAGTTTGAGTTTGTACTTGTGCAAATGAATAAGTAAATAGCTTTCAGTTAAAACAATGATATTGTTATTTATCTCAATGAATGGTTGATGAGGACACTAGGGCATAGCATGGTATTGTCATTTCAATTTTCACTCTGTCAGATTGTGAAACAAGCAAATGACATGAATCCATGCTTTCGAGGCAAAATGCATTACAACATTATTTTTATGTTCAAATAGATTTAACTCAACTCAAAGTTTGTCAGATACACCATATGTGCATAACAACATGGGCCATTTACAATGCCTATTTTAGTTTGAAAAATATGTACATAGGCATTCTGTAAAGAACCAAAAGAAGGATTGATCTTCGGTTCTATATTAGATGCTACAATATGGAGTGGAGAGAAAAAATCCTCCTCATCTTCTAGTAGTGAGCCGAAAAGAATAGTTAAAATTAAGGAAGCAGGGACGGAAAATTTCTGTACCTTTGGCTTTACATGAACAGTCTTCTAATGGTTCTTGCGACAGCCCGAGATAAAATACGATTTGTTAAATCCGCTGGCAGGAGAAGCAACTGCTGTTGGGACTCTGCTGGAAGCTTCGATGGAGAAGGGAATACACAAATTAGCCATGTGTCATGTGAATTTTGACATATAGTCTCACTTAGCATATGTCCAACTTACCTCAGGAATGACAGAAAGAACTGGAAGAAATTCTGGCAGAGAGGTCATTTCATACAGGGCAAGAGAAAGTTCATCCGTGCTACTACCTTCCTTTTCTATGGCACTGTTATATCCAGGACTCTGCAAAAATAATACCGAATGGACCAAAGGAACAAAGGCTCAAAGCAAAAGGTTGTAAATCTTGCAATATATCTTTTTAAATCATTTAACTAATATCAGAGGAGACGTGTATTAGTAGTACACAACATAGTGTATGTTATGCTGGTTAAGTCCACTTTAGGACCTCGAACTATCACAAAAGTCTGGATTTCAACCTCCAACTTCAAAACCGGATAACATTGGCCCTCCAACTCTTGAAAAAGTTCACTTTTTATAGGCGGTTTTGCATGGGTGCTGATGTCAGCATTTATTTTTAATTTGTGAAACTAATATCTTTTTATCCGCAGTTTCAAATATAGCAAATAATATATCAATTTTGATCGCCTCGATGAGTTCTTTGCAATGGTGTACTCCGTTTTGTCGTTTGAGATAATTTTATTTCATAAAAAAATTAAATATTTATAAAACAAGCGAGAATAACAAAACTCGTGGAATTTGTTAGATAAATAATATTTTTGTTATTATGTAACATGGAATGTTCTATTTTTAGGTTCACGAAAAAATTGTCTCAAACAACAAAATAGAGTAAACCATTGCAAAGATCTCGTCGAGAGGATCAAAATTGATATATGATTGGCTATATTTAGAGTTCTGGATAAAAAGATATTAATTTAGCAAATTAAACATAAGTGCTGACATCAGCATCCATACAAAACCGCCTTAAAAACCGTCCAGGGTTGAAAAGTAAACTTTTTCAAGAGTTGAAGGACCAATATTATCCGGTTTGAAAGTTGGAGGTTGAAATTCAGACTTTTACGATAGTTGGAGGTTCTAAAATATACTTAACCCTTTGATCAATCACATATCCATATTCTACCTAAGTTTTCTTTTCCCTTCCATACAAATGAACAACTAAGCTGAAATATGAGATTTATGGAAAATTGTACTTACCGGAGATGGATTTTCCTTCTTAGAAACCTTAGACAAAAGTAGGAGCAGACGATACAGATTTCTTAAGTTGGTGACATCTTCGTCGTCTAGTGAGGTCAATGGGGATGGACCACCAGCGAATGGCAATGTGGAGGCTGCTGCAGACGTTGCAGAGTTTAATGTGGCTACACCAAGTGCATCTATGCCCTGTAGAAACTAAATTCTTGAGAATGCATAGCCAGACAGGGTTCAATACACCAAGTGCATCTATTCCCTCTAGAAACTAACTCAATATGCAATTGTGCCTTTAACAGGCTAGTACCTTAGCAATCTCCTGAAGAAGTAAATCCTTCACAAAGGCACCCTGCAAGAGAGCATAGAGCTTTAAATATTTATCTGCCAAGTTCTATCTTGTTTGGTTAAGGTGAGAGATCAGTATTGACGGATTATTTGCCCGGTTCGGTCCAACCTGGTCAGTGAGTGTGAATGACAAGACTTGCTTAATTGCATATCTCGTACTGTTGACATCTTCTTGTTGATTTCTGGCCAATGATTGTTCTGTTCTGGCACGAAGTGACTGTAAAAGGAACCATGCAATAGGAATGTGCTCAGAATACAGAGCACAGGAGGCTACCAAGTGAAGATACATTCATAGTAAACATGTAAATCATCGTAGATTAGAGCTGCCACTTTAGCCATTTTGTTTAATGACAAAAGTACAAAACCCCAATGAATATGTAAATCATCATTACAGATTGACTGGAATATGCCACCCTCTTCCTCATGTTAAGAAGAAAAATTTACAACAAGTTTCAAACATTAAATCTTTATTTATGTCACATATATCATATATGACATAACTCAAAACAACTATATTGGACGAAGGAAACCAACCTCAGTTAACAAGGATTCCAAGCGATCAATTTGAAAAGTGCCATCCTGTAACATAATAGTTGAAGAAAAAAGATGATAGTCAAAACAGAATTTGCAGTAGAAAAGCTTGGGCACAATATAGGCAGGAAACTTGAAAAATATTTCAAAGTAAACAATCATTAGTTATCATTATTGATCTTGTAAACTTGTTAACATGATTGACACAGTTAGAATGATTTAAAATCGTCAAAGAATACAAATGCTGAAAAATATCAACCTTATAAAGAAGAGTCTGCAAAGTTGATCGAAGCTTTGGTGAACTGTCAGTGAGAACTTTTCTTGCAATCCATGGATATGAACTGCCCAAAACTTTATAGTTTGGATTGAAGCTGATTGCGATACCTTCTAAAACAGCAAGGCTGAAAAATCACATGTAAGCCTCTTATCCGATGAACCAAAGAACATACATATCAGACATATTCTAGTGCATCTGCCTGTTTGCAAGCTCTATTAGTGAAGCACTTTGCTCATATTTTGCAGACAAACTTGTTACCTTCGAATTACAAGGGAAAAGTAAGAAGGTATCTGGAACTTGAATTTATACCTGAAAAAACATTAACTCTAGTTAATAGGACAAACTTACAGTACATCTATTGAGGAAATGGTTATCTGTAAACTAGAATAGTACATTGTTCGTCCTAGATTTCCTGACAAATCTCCAAAGCTTATATTCTCAACTCCTCTGTTAACAGCATTCTCAAATACACCTGGGAAAAAAAAAAGAAAGTAGGATACTGTAACTGTGTGATATGCAATTGGACAAGTATTATGGCAAGACTCCTGATCTACAAATTTGACAGTAGTACAACAATATCTAGATCAACTAAATTCTAAGTTATGTTTAAACATATCCAGTATTCATCCAGAACTGGAATACCTGTCAATGCCTTTGTGACTTCACCCTTCTGGGCAGTTGGAGGAAGTAAACTGCAAGATTTGTAAAGATAAGTTGCATTTACTGCATCATTAGTATACACATATTCCACTTCAGAAACCTAACTTATCACATAATGATACCGATAATGACAACCAACCTAATGTGAGAAAACTGGTTCATATTAGTTCAGAGTAATTTTCTTACCCAAGGGTTACAAAATCTTTTGCTAAAGCATCAAAATCACGGTTGACAAGATGAAGACAAGCTTCAATAAATCCATCACGAAGGTCTTGTCGGAATTCTCCCATCATCCCAAAATCTATTGACAAATAGTGTCACATTTAGTCAAAATATTGTGAGCTTCATTCATTTGGTTGTAAAGTTCTTTTTTTTTTCTTGAACACACAGGAGAGCTGCAGTCTGACTCAAACAACCCGTTAGAAGGGAATGACCATTATAGCAGAAAAACACTGAAAGCAAATTAAGTAATAACCAAAGACCAACAAAGCAGTCATGGCCATAAGCTACGGAGCCCCTTGGTTGCTGCCACACGCCACACACCACAACTTGGCTTCATCTCTAATATCCTGTTTCCTGTATGATAGAGTTAAAACTGGGCTGAGATCCCCCCAAAATGCAACCATTTCTACGCTTCCAAATCCACCATGCCACCAGGACGACCAATGAGTTGAAACCCTTGTGATGATGTTTTCGAACATGCTGCAAAGCTAGGCGCCACCAATCCATTAAAGTGCATGTTTTTGTTCCTGGGGATACGTGTTGCAGGACTAGAGATAACAGTATAAGACCCTAAACCATACACTTGTGAATACACAAGATGAGGCAAGTGCTGAATATTTTTCCTCCTCTTGGTCACACAAAGGGCAGCATTCAAGATGATCCAGAGAGTAAACTAGGAACCCAAAAGTCTACAAACATGCATTCTTTAGTGAAGACATAGAAAATATAACCATTACCTAAGTAGGCTAATTTCCCATCAACTGTACGCAAAAGATTTCCGGGGTGTGGATCTGCATGATAAAATCCATATTCTAATAGCTGGGAAAGTGAACAATATACTCCAACCTGTAATGTAAAATATGCCATCATAATCAATCTGATCAATGTGCTTAGAAAGCCTAATTTTATGTCATTATTTGAGCTTTGATAGTCCTTTACCTCAACCAAATACTGATCTCTGACTTCTGACAACTTTTCCCCCTACAAGATCACAAAGCGCAAGTAGAATTACAAACCACATTTGTTTGCATGCATGTTCATTTGTTAACAGTTAAATATAAGATCATAGTCTGCGCACCTCGATCCATTCCATGATAAGGACTCGCCTTCTAGTCTGTTCCAGATACATTTCAGGAACTGAGACATCTCTAAATTTCCCAAACAATTCTCTGTTACAGAATCAAAAGATGTCTGAGGAACCCATATGATGAGATAGTCTCAAATAAGAACCTTGGACATCAATTTCCATATTAATATGTAATAAATCTGATGGTTCCAAGCTAAATAGTTTTGCCTGTTGTCGTGAAAGTGAAGGATGTTTGACCATTCAGGCTCTAAAACAACATATATTTCTCAACGAAGGCGTGTATCCATCATAGACAATGTGTTGAACTGGACCTTGTCTAATGGACGAAGAATTCAACCTGAACTTAAGTCCATTTCTTGCTTCTTCTCTATAATCCATCTCCTGCATCAAATGTGATTTACCTGTATTCAATGTGAATATCTAAGGATATACAGCTAATATTTTAATCAGGCGCCTGACATAGCCTAGAATACTGCTGGCACAGTCTTGCCAGAATAGTATCAAATTTTCTTCGTCAGGTTTCCGAAAACATGCTTATCACAAAAGCTATGGACTCTCACAGTAAAAGTACAAACACAATGGTTTCAAACCATTGTCACATTGAAAAATATTGATATTTATCTTCCTCCTTGGATATATGACAACATCTGTCATAACTTGCAACCTTGAAATTACTTGAGCATAGTGAACTATAAATAGAATCACAGCACAAAAAATGATCAACAAATTTTAAATGTCCATTTGGAACCTGTAATCAGTACTCCTTTCAAAAAAAAAAAAAACTGTAACTAATACCACATTTTGGATATTGACCTCCCATAATTTTTCATAGATTTTTTTTTTCTAGCAAACTGCTATTATCCACATAGCAATGAAATCATGCTAAGGATTAAGGTATAAGCCTCAAGTTAATGGTTACTTTTCATACTCAATCTAATATTATCTCATGCCAATGCCTACAGAGTACAGATGCTATAACCCAATTGAAATGTGTTGAAGTGAACTGAAGTAAATGAACAAAATTGATGTATAGATATATTCACTATAGAAATAGCATGTCATCATATATGAAGAAGAGTTACCCGAAATAGGCTTAATGCCCATTCATCAAGCACAGCCTGCATATACAAGAAGCAAATACATGTGATTAAGTAAAATATAACAGGCACACCATAACTAATACAGAATAATATAGTTGTTCTTTTAAAAAGATTTCCCCTTAATGTTGGGTTATTTTTCTGTTTTTGACCTCTTTAAAGAAAAACAAAATTTTCAGTTGATTACATGGTACTAGCAGCAGTCAGACTTACTGGAAGATCTGTGTTCAACCTGGCAGCCTTCCTTGCAAGACTAGCTAGGAACCTCAAGATATATATGTCTAGTGAAATTGCTGCTTGAACTCCAGGTCTTTGTACTTTGACAGCAACAACCTTCCCATTGGAGCGGAGCCTAGCCTGGTAAACCTACATACAAAAGTAAGAAAAATGGAACGTTGTATCACTCTCCATGGTTATCCATGCTAAGAACTGTGAATTGACTAATATCTGAATTTATCATGGAAGTTCAGGGTTCCATCCTATTGTGCCTTTAGTTGTCTCAAAGTTCAACTCCGGGAAGTTACTCATATGTGGTTCCTTTAAAGAAACATGCGATTAAAGAAACATGCGATAAGGTGTTGAAACTTCATACAGGTTCAGATTTCCATTATACAGTACTTCTAGTTGCTCCTAAATTTAAAGTAGGGCAACATCCAAATCCAAACAAATATTAACGCGCAAAGCTGAAGTTCAGTTGCATATCAGTTCTGGTGTTCAAAAGTTGCAACAATGAAAGAGAGGATGCGACATTGCAGTCAGATAACTAATAGATCAACCATCCAAATGCATGTGACTACATGCACCTGTGCTCTGCTTCCTTATTTAGAAATACAAAATTCTACTAAGAGTGGTTAATCGATTCATGACATGAATGAATACATTAAAATGGTAAAGCAATTGGACCTGCCCAAGAGATGCAGCAGCAACAGGCTCTGGTGTTATCTCAGAGAAAATCATGTTCAGTGGCAGCCCAAGCTCTTTCTCTATAATGTTAAAAGCAACATCGTTTGAAAATGGTGCTATGCGGTCCTGAAGTAGTGAGAGCTCATCAAGGTATGCAGGTGGAACAACATCCTGCAGCAAATGAAACAAAGAAGGTGACAAGTGTCAAATTTCTAAAGTCAAGTCAGTCCAAGCTTGTAAGTTGCAATCACAATAGGAGTGGTTGAAATGAAGATGTAATAATCAACTAGTGAACCTCACCGGCCGCGACGAAACTGCTTGTGCGATCTTCACGAAAGCCTGTGATTAAAAGGGCAACATCAATAGACTTCAACGATCATCAGATAATGAACGCACACATGAACAGGCAGGCATAGGGAAATGAGACATACCGGGCCAAGCTCCAACAGTATCCTCCTGAGCTGAGCCGCCCGAAGCTGCAAAGACAACACCAACTCAACGTGTCAAGCACCGAAGGTGAACCAAAACACGACAAGGAATTTGATCAAACAGAAAGAGTGCGCGGGATGGATCACAAACAAACATCGCGTGAGCGCGCTGCACGGACCTTGAACACGTCGTCGGCGCGCTCGTTTACACTGTCGAGGTAGCGCAGCGCGAACCACCGGCCGAAGGAGGTGCCGATCTGCAGCGAGCGGCGGAGCACGAGGAGCGGGCGGCGGCGGTACACGGCCGCGATGCCGGTGAGGTCGTACGCCGTGGGGAGCTCCGACTCGGTGGCCGCGCCCTCCTCGAACAGGTAACCGGAGCACCTGGTGAAGGCGTCCTCGTCGGAGCTGACGACGATGGAACCGGACGCGGAGGCGAGGGGAGGAGGCGGCACCAGCCGCCGCCGTGGCCGAGGTGGCCTCCCCCGCAGAGCAGGCGCAGGGACCGCGCGAGGCTGCAGGAGAAGCATCTGGACTCCTGGCGACGCCGAGGATAGGATCTGAGGGGATTCGAATTGGGAACGGAGATTTTTGGTAGGAGATGGAGGCTGAAGCGAGCGGGGAAGACGAAAGCGGAGAAACGGATGAGAGGCGCCAAATGGAGAAGTAGTGTTTGTAACGGCGTGATTTTTTGTGGCCCAGCATTTTCCGGCGCAAAGCCCACCTCCGAACGCGCGGCTCAGATCTTCTGGAGCACGTGTCACCATGAAAAGCGAAAAATCGCCGGTGGGTGCAGGAGGCGACACGACGGCACGTTCCGCGACGCACGAAATCTACGCCTCAGAAGATCACGTCGAAAGACTGAACTCTGAACTGTGTTATCCCCTACCGTTGGCGGTCGGCCGCAGAACCGCGCGCGCGGGGGGAACCAATGGCGATCGTGGCCGTGCTCGTCGCGCCCACCGCCGCGAGCTCCGTCGGGCCGCGCCGGCGGTGGCGCGCCGCGGCAGCCTCGTCTTCGGCGGCGTCCGGGGTGGACCTCAAAGCGCTGCAGGCCGCCATCGACAAGGTGAGTGGCAGTCGCAGCACCGGCTTTCTGATTGGTTAGCAAGCACTCTGGTGATGTGATGCATTTGAGTTGGGTGGTGCTGCAGAAAAGCAGCGGTGATGTGAAGGAGGCGCTGGACCAGCTGAGAGAGCTCGGATGGGCCAAGCGGTGGAGCTCGCAGCCTTACGTGTCGCGCCGCACGGTCAGTGCTGTCACTTTCTCAGGCATCAATGATCTGAAGAATTCATGTCTGCAGGATGCATAATCCTGTCATGCGTTTGCTCGTGCAATTTTCATAATGCAACCATCATGTAGCATTTGATCGTTGTGTCTTTTAATTGGTGCCGGCTCTGATTGATTCTAACTGATGAACCTGCATTCTGAACTGGAACAGACATCTCTGCGGGAGCTCACCACCCTTGGAATCAAGAATGCTGAGAATTTAGCAATTCCAAGTGTTAGAAATGATGTGAGTGTTGTTGCTTGTTCACAGTTCACAGTCTACAGTTCCAGTTTAAAATTGAAATATTGCTATCCTGTTAGCTGGAGCAAATGTAGCATCATTCAGAGCTAATATCCTGTGCTTTTCAGACTGTAATCCTGCCTTTTCTTTGAGTGCAGGCGGCATTTTTGTTTACAGTTGTGGGTACCACTGGATTCTTAGCCGTCCTTGCAGGCCAGCTCCCTGGGGTATACTATTTCCATGACACTTGCTCTATGTACTTTCAGATAAGATGAACATAGAGGACTTGGAATCATGGGGTGCCTGCAAAATTAATTGCGATCTCGGTATCTAATTGAAAGGGAATTCAAGGTTTAATGAATCTTCTACAATTATCTCTGCCAGGATTGGGGCTTCTTTGTTCCCTACTTGATTGGAAGCGTTTCATTGATCGTATTGGCTGTCGGAAGCGTTGCTCCAGGGTACTTGTTTCTTCACCTATGCAAGTTTGGAAGTGCGATTCAGATCCACAATCATAATCTCCTGGAGCAAAGTTTGCTTAGACATGAATAAGCAAGACGAGTGTCCTCATATAATTGAGACTGTCTCAAGAAAATTAATATCAGGAACATGCAAAATGGTCATTCGATTCAATGCATTACTGCTAACATGACAAATTGTACCCCAATGTAAAAATGGTGCTCGTTCTTCTGGGACAGGGAAATTTCCATGCTCCATGTAAAAATGTTGCATATTAATCGTGAAACCATGTTAATTATGCATACCATCATTGCAGTCTTCTGCAAGCAGCAATCGGAGCGTTTTCTGCAGTCTTTCCTGACTACCAAGAGAGAATTGCTAGGCATGAAGCTGCTCACTTCCTAGGTATGTGATTCTCTTTTCCTAGCAAGATTATATCTGCAGTAGGAATTTTACTGAATGTAAGTTTTAGTGAAAATCCAGTCGCCTATTTGATTGGCCTCCCTATCCTTGGATATTCTTTGGACATCGGAAAGGAGCATGTTAATT
>DXKC01003360.1:0-10728 GCA_031170775.1 Cymbopogon citratus
AAAAAAACGGAGTACTCACAATGCGTACCCTCGTGGGGTCGTGGCAGCAGCTAGACAAAACATAACGTACTTATCACGACTGACAACGCAGCGAGCTTGGATAATTCATAGTGATTGGATTTCAACAACAGTGGGGCTTGTCGGCAGCATCCACGTCCACCGCGCTGAACACTGAGACGGATCAGGGCAAGCCGGCGAGGCCGACAACCGCGCTCATTTCCCACCAATCGATGCGCGCAGTGCGGCGTGAGGGCAAAGTCACAGTGGGGATTCGGATTCCCACCAACCCAAGGCGGGCACGGCAGCATGGCACGGACCACGGACATGTGTGGGTGGCAGCTTGGCCTGGCATTGGCAGGCGCCATGTCCTTTTCTTCCTGGCGCGCGCGTGTCGGCCTTCTCGTGTCGCGCCGGCAAACGTCAAACCAGTGATGAAGCAAATCTACCATGCGATCCGGACAAATACCCTCTAGTACCTCCTTTGTCCTCGCCCTCGAAGTCGCCGCGGCCAGAGCGCGCCGGATCGTGGTGCCCGCCGGCCGTCGCCGGTGAGTCCATGAGACGTGTGCCACCCGGTCGTTAGCCTGGCCGTTCTGCACGGAGCCCATCCGGCCATCCCGCTCGTATCAATCCGGCAAGCCGGCGCGCGCGATGCGCCAGTGGTGGCGCAGCTGCTTCTCGGGCGGCGACGTCCGCGTGGGCGGGCCCGTCCCCGAGGAGCCCGAGCCGGAGGTCTTCTCCTTCGCCGAGCGCCTCCCGTTCTGGCCCCCAGGTGAGTGGAGACTGACGACCCCTCTCCTCCCGGTTGGATTTGGGTGCATCTGCGCGGGAGTGTGAGTGTTAATCAATCCACCCCACCAATTCGCGAAATGTGATTGTTAATCGATCCGGCGTCGCATTCTGTCTGCGCAGGCGGGGGATTCGCGACGGGGAGGATGCGCATCGGCGGAGGGGAGCTGGAGCTCGCCGCGGCCACTGCGTTCCAGAAGATCTGCACGCTGTCGTCGCGGCGGCGTGGCGGCGGCTGCGCCACCTTTTACCGGCCGGTCGGCGTCCCGGCGGGGTTCTCGCTCCTGGGCTACTACTGCCAGCCAAACTGCCGGCCGCTCCACGGCCACGTCCTCGTTGCCAGAGCGGGGGAGCGCCCGCCCGGCGCCTCGCCTCAGCCGCCGCCTATTGCGAAGCCGCTGGACTACGCGCTCATCTGGGAATTCCATGCCGGTAGCAGCCGTGCCAATGCCGGCGACGGGTACGGCCGATGCGACGCCTACTTCTGGGTCCCCGTGCCGCCGGAGGGGTACCGGGCGGTCGGGTGCGTCGTGACGACGGAACGGCGGAGCCCACCGCTCGAGGAGGTGGCGTGCGTCCGCGAGGACCTCACGGACGAGTGCGAGCCGCACGGGTCGCTGCTCCGCCTGCAGCTGCAGCCGCCGGGGCCGTCGTCGTGCTTCACCGTGCAGAGCGTGCGCCCGGTGCGCCGAGGGATGTGGGGGGAAGGAGTGTGCGCGGGCACCTTCTGCTGCGCCGCTGACGGGCTCCCGCCGCGCGAGCACGGCATGGCGTGCCTGGGCAACGTCGAGCTCGACCTGTCGGCGATGCCGACGCTGGAGCAGGCGCACGCGGTGATCCGGCATTACGGCCCCACGCTCTTCTTCCACCCCAAGGAGGTCTACCTGCCGTCGTCCGTCTCCTGGTTCTTCAAGAACGGAGCCGCCTTGTACAGGCGAGGCGGAGACGCCGTGGGCGAGGAGATCGACGGCGAGGGGTCCAACCTTCCTGGCGGGGGTTGCAACGACGGGGAGTACTGGATCGACGTTCCCAGCGGCGAGCGAGGCCGCGCCGTGTGCCGCGGCAACATCGACAGCGCGGAGCTCTACGCGCACGTGAAGCCGGCCATGGGCGGCACGTGCACGGACGTGGCCATGTGGGTGTTCTGCCCGTTCAACGGCCCGGCGAGGCTCAAGCTGGGCCCGATCAGCCTCCCGCTGGGCAAGACCGGGCGGCACGTCGGGGACTGGGAGCACTTCACGTTCCGCGTCAGCAACCTCACCGGTGAGCTCATGGGCGTGTACTACTCGCAGCACAGCGGCGGTCACTGGGTGGACGCCTCCGCGCTGGAGTACGTCGACGGCAACCGGCCCGTGGTGTACTCGTCCAGGAACGGGCACGCGAGCTACGCGTACCCTGGCGTGTATCTGCAGGGCTCGGCGGCGCTCGGGATCGGCATCCGCAACGACGCCGCTCGGAGCAGTCTGTTCGTGGACTCCAGCGCCAGGTACCGCATCGTTGCGGCGGAGTATCTGGGCGAGGGCGCCGTCGTCGAGCCGCAGTGGCTGCAGTTCATGCGGGAGTGGGGGCCGACAGTGGTGTACAAGTCGAGGAAGCGGATGGAGTGGATGGTCGGGCGCCTACCTTCCCGGCTCAGGTGCAGAGCGGAGAGCATGCTCAACAAGATGCCCAACGAGCTGTCCAGGGAAGAAGGGCCGACAGGGCCCAAGGAGAAGAACAACTGGGAGGGAGACGAGAGATGGTAGGAACAATGCTCGACGATATATGATATGTGTTGCGCACGAAGTAACGAACGAGTCTGTTGTGTCCTCGAAATTTGTCATTTCAAAATTGAGGTGAATACAAGTCCCGGGTCCGAACTCTGGGAAAACTGGGTAGACAATTCTTTGATTCATTAACTTTTAATAACACTATTTGTCGGTTTGCCGCAACAAAATATAAAAAATGCCGACGTGTCTTCCTCTGCCACTTTGTTGTAAAAGAGGATGTTCACAAAATGGGTCAGACAGAAAAATGACCCCCACCTTCCACTATCAATCTAGTTAACTATATGTAAATATCATAATAACAACTGAACCTATAAAAGATTGCCGTGAGAGTTTATGTCCTCTTGTCATCATCACTGCTCTCACTGCCATCACTGCAGAGGCAAACAGGAAACAAAATTGTAACTGTCGATCCAACTCGATGAAACAAGACAGCGTCGCAAGCATATAAGACAGCGTCACACATACCTCTCTTCGCTAAGCTTTGCGATTTTCTTCACTTCCAAGCCAGTCATGCCTAGGTACTTCTGTGCTGATGTAACATTGTCTGGCCCTGGAAATGGAGGCAGGAGTTCCCATCAAACCACCAAGTGCACAGTAAGAGAACAACGCTTGACAAGGAATGGTATGATATAGAAGCAGTAGAAACAATGAACAGGAACTGGAAGTACCTTTGGTCAACTGGAAAACATGAAGGGCGCAGCGTTCCGCTGCTAGGCGTACAGGCATGCTAGAGTCCTTCAAAGCATCAGCAATTGCCGGGCCCAATATAGAGTGATGTGTAGCAAGAGCTGAATGATTTATCTACAAGAACGAACCATTAAATTATCACCATGTCACCAAGAATAAAGGTACCACATACATTGAGGTAAAGAGGCTCCAATGATAAACCTTTGCAGCAGCTTTGATACACGACAAAGATCTTCTCCTAACTTCACTTGAATCATCACGCAAGGCCAAGACAAGCAACTGAACAAGTTGCAAGGTGCTGGCTTCTGACTGTAGCTCGAAACAGAGTATCCTTCCCAGAGTTCTTGTAGCAACTTCACGAACAGGGAACTTCACAAAGCACAGACAAGAGTTACAGACCACAATAATAATTACAAACAGATGAGACACAACTTGATCCAATCAATACCTTGTCATCTTTAAGAGAACCTTTCAGAAGATCAACCAGAGATGGAAAAGATGCCAAATGACACAATTTTGATGGAGAATGCATTGATATGGACGACAATGCTAACAAAGCACCATGCCTGGTACACCAGTCTGATGAGGTGCTCACGTTCAATAGGATTTGCACCAAATCTGAAATCTCTGTCTCCTCCATGTACTGTAAAGAAAGCATGTATATTAGTCATTAAATGCAACCAATTATAGTAAGAAGAGACAAAGAAATGAGCGAAAGAGTGGATCTTCCCAGATCAAACAAAGACAAGTTCATCTGTGCATGCACTGGCGAACATGATAGTTCCTTGAAAACGGTGCTCTTAATATTTTTTTACTCAACTTTATGCTCAACTGTTGCAGACTATCATGTATTATGCCAGTTTTTGTTAGTTCATTGCATTACTCATCAGTCCTTGAATGAACAAAGAACAAAAGTTAATCTGATGACTGATGAGCAATGCAGTGAAGCAACACAGGATGACGAGTAGCCAAAAGAAGTCCAGAAATACATTGGACATAATTTTCAGATACTTGCAAAACATAGCCTGTGCATCTGTTCTTGAATGCACATATTAGGGAAGCTAGCAGTTGCCCCTCCAACATTTCCTCTTAATTCAATTAAAAAAACTAAGAAAAGAGAATCAATTATCTCATTGCAATTGAAGTTCTCATTTGACAATCATTTTGCACAAGTACAGTGTATCGAGTTGCATACTAAAAAATGTTGCCCTTTTCTTTGAGTTAGCAGAATGTACTTTTTGGTATATACCGCTCAAACACAAAAAGACAAATAAGCAACATGATCCGATATCATCAAGCCTTTTACATCCAGAATTGTCAAGGGCTACAAAAGATGCAAGATCTATCATTACCTGAGACAATGTGCCAATCACTTTTGCAGCACAACTGCGGACATCATCAGCTTGAACCTGCAGCAGATCTTCAAGAAGAGCACATCCACGTGACCTTACTGCAGAGCTGACACTTTTGCCAGCATGTTTGATAACACCTTTAAGTGCAGAAAGCACACTTTCTTTGACAGATTCATCTCCTGACTGCATAAAAGAAAGAAAAATAATAATTACTTTTGAACTTGCAGCAGCATCATTTCTCATATAAACAAAAGAGACAGAACATCCGCACAACCTGCAACGTGGACAGAAGATCACCAACTAAAGGATCCACCCGTGTGCTAAGGGCACTAAGCTTTCCTAGAGCAGCTGCAGCCCTCGTCCGGACAGACCTGCAGTTCAAAAATATATTCAGATGGAGGTAAAGGCATAACTCAAAAGACATAGAAAGAGATATTACTGACCTATTGTTATCCTGTAGACATTTCAGAAATGTAGTTTGAAGTTGTGGAAGGAAGGGCTTAAGTGCAATTCCACCTTTCATGATGATGATTGTTAGGGTTGATAGGATAGCTGACTTAACTTGCCATGGAAACCGATCACCAAGGATGCGAATAAGAGGTCTACATACACATGAACACACCCCAAAAAAAACCTACATTAGAGCTACAACGGCGGCATGGCATAGAGCAAAATAAAATCACTCAACTTATCTTGTGAGCAAATACAAGGTCAGGCAATTTGGACAGTTTAATTCTCAGGTCATGCTCAGGGGGGCGTAGTTGCCAACACAGCAAAAGGTACACAATCGGCAGCAATAATAATATCGTAATAACATTCATTATGACTTGTCCCACAGCCGTTAGGTAAAAACCGAACAATTTGTGAAGCAGCAGATAGGTGGAGTAAAAGAAAATGAATATTTCAAAAACAAGAGATCATCAATAGGAGAACTGCATGAAGCACCAATAATCGGCATATATCCAACATAGTATATATGGGTTAATCAACTAGGCTTATGAAATCTATAACTCATTCATTTTATGCCAACAAGAAGATTTTTGAGCCTAGCTTTGAAAGAATATAAAATGCTAAGGAGCTGTTCGGCTGTCAGCTGGACATGTGGTAGGACGCCTCATGGTTGCAATGATATTGGGCTTTCCTCAAACAGCACAAATCCTCATATGTGAAACATTCAAAAGGGCAATCACAAAACTGAAGCAAGATCAAGGACATAAAAAAAAAATACCCTGTAATTGGCACTACAACTTCCTTGAGAGTCTTCTCGCTTGTTACATCAATTAACTCCCCCAGACCTTCAGCTGCCTGCTCCTTTGTTTCAGCCGACCCACTAATTAAACCCTGAAGTTCAATATAAATGTGTCAGATGCCCTCATGCCTGAAATTAATCTTGTGCTGCACTTTCTTACACTCGAAATTTAAATGTGTACACCATAATAAATCAAAATCCACAAATAAATACCTGCTGAAATATAGGAAGAAAAGGCTGCAGTGCTTTAGGAAGACATAAGCCAGGCACAAGAATAGGCACACCCTGAAAATGGAAAAAGAAGTTTTAGTCTTGGACAGGAGCCACCTCAAAGAATTAAAGGGGCAGACCCAGTGCCAGGCGGCTCCCACTTGAGTGGGGTCCTGGGGAAGGGTTTAACCGAGGCCAGCCTTACCCCCTGCAAATATGCAG
This sequence comes from Cymbopogon citratus, assembly GCA_031170775.1. Lineage (NCBI taxonomy): Eukaryota > Viridiplantae > Streptophyta > Magnoliopsida > Poales > Poaceae > Cymbopogon > Cymbopogon citratus. Next base: position 6,279 of record DXKC01003360.1, read on the forward strand.
GGAGACGGCGTCGAACCCAGGACCTGGTGCTCTGTGGGTGAGCTTCTCACCAACTGCACCAAGCCTGCCCTTCAGCCACCTCAAAGAATTCAGCTTAAAAATTACTGGCTACTTTAGTAAGTAACAGTGACAACACATGCATATATCACAAATTTTAGTGGTTCAGTTTAAAGTAGAACCTTTCGCCTTCTACGCTCTTTATCTCTGGCCGTAGAGACAGCATCGCGCACTAGTTTTATATGCGTTGGGAGCTGTTCCTTTGGAACAGATGCAACAACTCTTGCAAATGCTTCTAAAGCAGCCTGTTCATCATCAGAAATTTGTTAAGTCTCAGAACTAGAGAAGGGTAACCATACTGCAGGGAAGGCAAGTACTCACTGATACAGTAGCCTTGTCTGTATCACTCAACAAAATTATTAGGGTTGACATCATATCAGAAGCCTCATCAGCCAAATACAATTTAGTGTTTTTAAAGAGGAAACCAATTAGATAGGCTGAACCCCGCCTCATTGATGCCTGCACACAAATAATACGTTAAGAAACAAACGAAAAAGGGTAAAAGCAAGGCCCAATATTAATCAAATTCCCAATTTTTCTATAAAGAAAATCTCAGGCCAAACAACCTGACTGTCATTGATTCCTCTTAGAAGCTCAGGTATCAAAGTTTCAAGTCCTTCCTCATCAATAACCAACAGAACAGTTTCAGCAGCTTTCCTGGCTGAGTTTTGTACATCCTACAGATGAGAGACAGAGAGAATGCAGGAACAACAGAATATACAGGTATTATTAAGATGCCTAGATAGAAAATGTTGGTGTTTAGAATGCAAAATGTTTCTGTTTAGCATGCATCTCACCATATCTTCATCATCCATAGCAAGAATCAATGCTGGGAGAACAGTTCCAATATGTGAATTCAAACCTGGCCCAGCAACCTCTGCTAGAGCACCTAATGCATGTGCATTAAATGAACTGCACCAATAAAGCAATTTGTCAATAAAACAGTGCCATCTGAATGTAAATAAAAAAAATATATAATATCAGTAGACAACTCACGAGAGGGGGGGCTGGACTAATTTGGGCAATATATGGGGCAAAACAGCTGCTGTTCTGACACTGTAGAATCAGATCAAAAGGTCAATATTTGCGAATTGTAGACTTCAAGTCAAGACATCTGAATCTCAACAAGTTAATGAGATCCAGAAAAGAGAATAAATGAAAACCTTAAAATCTGCTTTAGACCATCAAGGGCTGTTGCAGATGTATCGTCATCTTCCAAAGCCCGTAGCAATGTGGGGACAATCTCATCAATGGCTTGCAGTCCAGCACTCTATATAAGGTAAAAAAGTTAAAGAAGAAAAAAAAGGCAAACCATCCGTAATATCAGAAATTCAGAACATGTTGAGCTCAAATACCTTGTACAGAGTACTAAATGCTAACCCAGCAGATTCACGGACCTCTTGGGTGCTGTTACGATAGATATGTCTAGATGAGAACATCAGATAAAAACGACAAAAAGGAACAGCGAGAAAGCATACCTGTCACATAGAGCAGTACGAATGGTAGGAATAAGTTCATCCATAAAACTTAATAGCTGGTGTTTTCCAGCACTGCCCATAACCTCACTCAAACCAATGCAAACGCCCTGAAAAGCAAGAGTCCATATTAAACAAATAAATGCTCAGCTCAAAACAAATAAACAAAAACACAAATTGTATATCCTCTAGATAAATTTTATTAAGATAACTAACTTGTCTTCTGCTAGCACTTGGGTCTTTGAGTCCTTGTGACAGGATTGGAATAATCGAGGGCAAAACTCTTTCACCAAGCTTCCTTACAAGCTCACCAAGGGATCTTCCAGCAACCTGCAAAATGGCAATACAAAGCAAAATTAAATGGTATAAATTCCTAGAGATATCAAACAGCACAAGAAATAGACCAAACCTGACGCCTTTCTGAGGAAGATGATGCAAGAGATGAAATAAGTGTGTCCATAAGTACTGGCATTATCTCTTTCAGAGTTCTTGGAGTATTTGCTACAATTGTCTTCCAGACATGTAATGCAGCCTGAGATGAAGAGAAAATTAGAATAAGGACCAGGAATGCAAAAGAGTGGCAAAGTGGCAAATTTTAAAAGCATAAAGAAAAGCAACATAATCCACAGATCGAAAAAGGGCTATTAATGAAGATGACTGAAAATAGAACATATACCTGCCGGACAGTCAAGCTGACATCAGAACGAACCATATAAATGGCAGCAAGAACTTCATTGCGTTTCTCCCTTCCAAGTACTTCAATAATAGCACGCCCCTGAGCCTCTGTACTAGCACCTTCATCATCACTTCCACCCTCAAGGATTGCCTTCCCAGAAGTTCCAGCGACCTAAAGATACAATTGCTACCAGATGATTCAACAAATAAAGTGCACCTAATACCTAAGTTCAGTTCTAAACAAATGAGATATCGACCTTAAACAAGAGATCCCCAAGAAGTTCAACGGAACTTTGTCGGATACGCCAATTATCACTGAAGATCCCATCCTCGATAGCAGGAAGCAACAGAGGTAAGGACCTATTCAACAAAGAAAGAATCATATATATCAATATAAGCCGCAAATATCAGAGCTAATTAATTCAAAGAGGAGAGAGCATACGTAGTTGCATAATGCTCCACAAAGACATGACCAGCAGAAAGTGCAGCATCACGAACAGATTCGTTCTCATCAGCAAGCCCTGATAAGAGTAAATTATTAGACAATCAATATGCCAAGTGCAGAGACAGATATTGAAAAATCTTACCATCTAATATAGCTGGAAGAACAGCCTGCAGATAGTTCTGGAAAACACCACCCAAGGACCTTGGCAAATACTATAAAATAGATTACAAGTTATTAGTAACACATTGCATTTTACAGGAATATGGTCATATCATAACACAGGAAAATTTGGGAGAAAATACCCGGAAAAGTGTAAGATGACCATCACGAACGGAAGCCTTTTGGTGGGAACAGTTCCGGATGATGTCAGGAAGAATATGGTCAAAATAATCTTGGCCAAGAGCAGCTAACACCTGGAAATTGAATATAATCAAACATGAAAGGAATGTCATACTACAAAAGAAAGGCACTCAAAGCAAGAAAACAAATGGAAAGAAAACAAACCTCACTCAATCCCTGGGCAGCACCAGATCGTTCAACATTACTATTATCTGACTTCAGAGTATCTAATAACCATGGCACAAGATCAGGGAAGATTTCTTCACCCATTCCACTTATAAGAGACCCCAGAGCTCGAGCAGCCACTGCCCTGACTTCAGGTATAGGATCCACTAGAACCTGCATGATACAGCCAACATAGTATATAACAAATTGAATCAACAAACGAACTACTATCAGCAGTAGCACATCTGAATTCTGAGGTGTGGTGCAATAAGCAAGAGAACTACCTTCTTAACTTCTGGTAGGAGCAAACTGATGTATGGGATCATATCCTTAGGTTCTGTAACTAAAGAAGACATGTTTCCAACTATTTGAGCAGCTTTCTTTTTAGTCTCAACACCCCTCTCCCTCAGTCCTCTATGCACGATAGGCACAAGCAGTGCAAGCGATGGGGCGTCTATAGAGTTAATAAAAGTAGTCTGCCAAAAAAAACATGAAAATGTAAACCTAAACAATAATAATAAGTCTTGAATCCTTGATTGGCGAAGTGATGCAATCAATCAAAAGCCAACATTTAGGCTGAATACTATCATAGGTCTCATTACCTGAAGAAGGATGTCAAGAGAGTGTTTAGTGTGGGCATTTGGATCCATCAGAGCTGACAGAAGAATAGGGACTAATGCAGAAATTTCAGGATTCTTTATGACACTTCCAACCTGAAAAATGAAAACAAAGCACAGCACATTAGACAAATAATAACATACAATTGCCATGGTAAACAAGCAAACATTACCTCCTGGAGAGCTGTCTGTCCAGCCGCTTGGACTTTAGGATGTGTGTCTGTTAGCACCTGGCAAAGATATTGCATATTTCATAGAACTTGATGTTAGGTTATAAGCAGCTTATCAGCTCAAACAAAAATTGCATCATATACCTCTGTTAACTTTGGAACAATCTTTGGAAGACACTGAGATAGCTGCTGAGGAGCGCAATATGCCATGGCACCAAGAAGTTGAACGCTGCTTTGCTTAGTACGCCATGCTTTATCTTCTAGACCCTGGGAAAACCGTATTAATGATCTTCATCCAAATATGAGCTTTAAGGAAAACTTTGAATGTATCAGACAAGCTAAATAAATTCGCTGCATGTCACTTTTAGAAAGTAAATGTGACTAGCATAACATTTTGTACACTAACTGAATACCTACTTTATCTTCATTCAAACAACTAACATAAAGTATGAACAGTACAAACGGAAATAAGTGAACAAATTTCCATACTTTGTAGACTTTTTTTTT
>DXKC01003361.1:0-17538 GCA_031170775.1 Cymbopogon citratus
CCTCAAAGTCCGTAGCACCGGCCTTGCAGCCATTGAAAAATCAAGAATCAAACAGAGATCGAGGCTCACATACATTCGTTGTGGAGACGCCAACACCAAATTTTTCCACATCAAAGCTAGTGCACGTCGGAGAAAGAACTACATACATTGTCTGCATACGGATGAGGGGATCGCGTTTGCCCATGAAGAGAAAGAAAAAGTGATAGGGGACTATTTCAAAAGTCACATTGGCTCCGCGGTTCCAAGAACCACAACTATCAATTGGCAATCACTTGGTTACACGCAACATGATCTCTCGGACATGGAAGAGCCTTTCTCCGTGGAAGAGGTAAAGAATACTATAAATTCAATGCCTTCAGACAAAGCGCCGGGCCCGGATGGCTTCACTGGTGCCTTCTTCAAAGCCTGCTGGGAAATTATTAAAGACGATATAATGGCTGCCATAAACAGCCTATTCACAATGAACGCCCAAGGTTTTGAATGGCTGAACTCGGCGTGCATCGTCCTTCTACCCAAAAAAGCGGATGCAACGAGGGTCACTGATTTCAGGCCCATCAGCCTCATCCATAGCATTGCAAAGATCTTCTCCAAAACTCTAGCTAACAGACTTGCCCCTCGACTGAACTCCCTCGTCTCCAGTTGCCAGAGCGCATTCATAAAAAAGAGAAGCATCCATGACAATTTTCTTTATGTTCAGGGAGCAGTGCGGAAGCTGCACAGCCAGAAGATTCCGGCTTTGTTCATGAAATTGGACATCCACAAAGCTTTTGACACAATAAATTGGGGATACTTGTTAGAGATCCTACAGGCTCTGGGGTTTGGACCACGCTGGCGTGAATGGATATCTATTCTATTTCGTACATCCACTTCAACAGCCTTGCTCAATGGGCGGCAAGGGCCCACTTTTAGCCATGCCAGAGGCGTCCGACAAGGGGATCCACTTTCACCTATGCTTTTCATTCTAGCTATGGATCCACTGCAGCGCGTGCTAGACCAAGCAACCCAACATGGGATACTCACCCCCTTACCCATGGCGGCAAAATGGAGAACCTCTATGTATGCAGATGATGCGGCCATTTTCATCAACCCAATAAAAGAGGATGTGGAAGCTGTCAGAATTATTCTCCAAGCATTCGGCACCTTCTCAGGACTCCACATTAATCTAGAAAAAAGTTTTGTGCATCCAATCAGATGTGAAAATGTTGATTTCAACGATGTCCTATCACTCTTTAGTGGCAACAGAGGTATCTTCCCATGCAAATATTTGGGCCTGCAACTGCACACCAGATCGCTACAGAAGGTCCATGTGCAACCTCTCATTGAGCGTATTGGACAAAGGTTACCCAATTGGAAAGGAAGATGGTTAAACAAAGCGGGACGCCTCACTCTGGTAACTACGGTTCTCTCCTCCATGCCAACCTACCACCTCACAGTATTCCCCCTGGCTAAATGGGCTAGAAGGAAGATCGACAAAATCAGGAGATCATTCTTGTGGAAGGGGGAGGAGAATGCCAATGGTGGACACTGCCTGGTTAACTGGCCAACGGTTGCCAGACCCAAAGACCTTGGTGGCCTAGGCGTGCCTGACCTTGATCGATTTGGGAGAGCCCTCCGGTTGCGCTGGCTCTGGCAAGAGTGGGTGGAGGACTCGAAGCCATGGATTGGCTCAGAACTCCCATGTAATGATGTTGATCGCCTTCTGTTCAACTCCTCAATCATAATAAACTTGGGTGATGGAGCAAAGACTCGGTTCTGGCACCATAACTGGCTTGATGGAGAAGCGCCAAGGTACCTGGCCCCAAATTTGTTTCAGCTTGTCTGGAGGAAAAACCGAACAGTGCAACAAGAACTCCAGAACAATAATTGGATGCGCCCGTTAAGGGGAAAAATCACTACGGCTATCCAGTTAGAGGAATTTGTGTCCCTTTGGATACGAGTTCAGGATGTGCACCTGCAGCAGGGCGTTCAGGACTCCATCACTTGGCGTTGGACGCAAGATGGGATTTACTCTACTTGTTCAGCTTACAGAATTCAATTCAAAGGCTCCCACGTCTTGTTTCCTAGTGAACTCATTTGGAAAGCACAAGTGGAGAACAAATGCAAGTTTTTCGCATGGATTCTGGTGCAAGATAAAATTCTAACGGCGCACAACCTACAAAAGAGAGGATTGCCACACCAAGAACACTGCGTGCTGTGCAATGGTCCACTGGAAACCGGCCTCCACCTATGTCTATGCTGCCCTTTTGCTAAGGCGGTCTGGGATCAAATCCTCTCTTGGGAAAATTTCAGTGAGCTACTACATCAGCCCCAGGACGACCCCATCCATATTAGAGCTTGGTGGGAAGAAGTGGCAAGGAAAGTGCCTAGATCTGAACACAAAAGACTCAACGGGCTAATAATCTACACCTTTTAGAATATTTGGAAAGAAAGGAATAGGAGAATCTTTAACAACGCGGTACAAATGGTGTCGCAAGTGGCCACGAGAATAAAGGAAGACATAGAGCAAAGGAAGAGAGCTTTCGTTTAGCTTTCGTTTAGCCGTTGTTTTGCCCTTTTAGAGTGTCCCGGCTGCTGGGGGCCTTAAACCCTCATTTGGAGGATCTTTGCTTGTACATAAACTCTTTTTCCTATCTTAATTGAAAGGCAGAGCTCCTGCCATTGCGTTCAAAAAAAAAAAAAGCTAGGAGTTTTAGTCATACCCCATGAATCTTGTGAGGACATACAGCCTACAGCTGAGAGCTATGCTTTAGAGGTGATTGATGGGAAGGAACATGGAGTGATGCACACCAATGCACACCTACGGGACTTGGGTGAGGAATTGCTGCCGAAGGCCATAGAGTACCTCCATCAGAATTCTAAATCCGAGACGTACCAAATGTCTTTGAAGTCTAGACATGGGACGGCTCACATTTGCTTGGAGAAATCAAGCATAAAAATCCAATCATCTGTTATGGTTCAACATGAAGCCTCTACACATGTGCAGAACAAAATGGCAACTATGCGGCAAGACATAGAGCAATGGAAGCAGGTATCTGAGGACCTGCTGAAGTTGTGGGTTGTCCGTGCATCTGACAAGCTACATCGTGCACTCATGGCCACAAGGACACTGGCTTAGGAACTGGCTACATGTATTCATGTACGTTTCAGAAAATTCTATCAATAGGTGTGACATCCACAGGCAGGTGTCTAGCAGAATGTAGTAATACTAGTATTTGAACTTACATATAGCTCTCTATATTTTTCCCATTAGGTGCATGGCCTGAGTAACCTATTGTATTTTGCTTCTATTTACAAATGAGCCCTAGACACTTCCTGCAACATTGAACAGGTCTCACAAGTTATCTTTGCCATGCGCTATGATTGTCCATATTGATGTAATCCATATCGTATCTTGTTTATCAGATGCCTGGTTTCTTTTATCGGCCGAAAATCACCGATATTTCTGAAATTTCCCATCTATCCGCGAGGTCCGATAAAATTAGATATCGGCTAAATTTTTCCTGTTTTTCCTACTTTTATACAGACGACCCAAATTCAGCCACACGATGATTTCGTACTAATAATGTTTTATTCATGTTTTTATCCATGAACAGGTGATGTTTTTTAGTCTAGGAATAGTTTCAAGTTAAATTCTACAAATTTTGTTAAAACGAATTTGAATTTTTTTGAATTTGGTCCGATATTTCCGTATATCTTGTTTATCCTATTTATCCATGACCTCCGATAAATTTTAATTTCCGATAATGAAAACTGTGCAGATGTACCTAGAATAAATCGGAGGACAATATTATATTCTCCATATCAGAGCTGCCAAAATTAGTATCACTGATCGAAGCCTCCTCATTACTTGTTTCTTGCTTTTCCAAATAAAGAGAAAATTCCTGTTCTACCTAACAGTCGGCGTTCGGGTCGCCTGCCGCTGGTGGCACTGCCACTTGTGTTCAGAAGTGACAACACACCGGCCTGACCAGTCGTCCGCCGTCCTTGCAGATTGTACTCTATGAGAGGATCCTGTGAGCAGTTTGACCAGAGGGCAGAGGAACTGGGCAGCCGCAGGTGTTGACGTTTGGTTGGTTCTTTAATTTTCTCCATGCAGTTGGCCGCCGGCGCCAGAGACCTTTTATTTCTTTGTGTTAGAAAAAAATAGCACAGATGCCAGGGTGTTAATAATCATTCATAAGTACAGGTATATTTTACACCCTCCCTTTCCAGTTGCTATTTGGTATTGGTGGCAAATGCCATTTCCTTCATCTTTTGGTCAACTATAATTGTAATTGTCAAGACTGAATAAAATCGTCTAGTTTGTCAAATATTGAAGGGAAGTAACTGATTAGTCAAAGTTTCATTTCTCTCTCATGATGGAGCTGGATGACAACAGGCAAATGCAGAGAAAGGAGAACAAGCTCAGCAACTTCTGCTGATGAAAAATGGCCTCCAACGCATCTTTTGTCAATGAAAGTGAGATCTCATTTCCATGCTGTATCCTTAGATTCCATTGGGTCTCATCTGCCTCCCATGGTTGGAAGCTGCCTCTTTAATTTCAAGACATCAAGTTCTATATATGTAAACCTAGCTACATATTGCTAATGAGCATGATCCTCCACTCCAACTAAATCTTCACCTGCATCCTATTGGCAGCCACACCAAGAGAGGACGTCATTTGTATTTCGAGCTACATATACACTGCCCTCTTCAATTCATGAATGTGAATCTCTTTGTCCCTATGCAGTTTTCTGTGGATTGTTGAGGAATCAAAGCAGAGATGGTGTTCTACCGTAGTGAGGGGAAAAGTGAAGAGATCATGTCAAGTCTTACTGACCAGGATGAAGAGAAGTCTGAGAAAAAAGAAAACATAGAAAGGTTGGAGATGGCACACATCAAGATGGAGGCAGCGCTCCAAGTATCTGATAGATGGCAGATCACTGATAGGCAATTGCTACAGTGGCAGAGGAGACTCAAGCGTGCTGCTCAGGAGTGCGACAACACTTTGCGAACATGCAAGCAGCAAGCCATTGAAGAGGAACAGATGAGGCAGCAGGTGAGCCAGTCCTCATTTCCCAAACGGATTGCTCATGCTACCAAGTCTTTAATATCATCTTTCACTGGAACCAGTAATTGTACTGACGAGTCAAGCAGTAGCTTTGCAAATGTCCAAAAATTTGAGAGGTTTGCAAATGGTGCAAATGAATTCTTAAATACCATCCAGTTTTGTGGAGCACTGCGGAGGTACACTTACTTCAACCCTGTCATCAGACAGCTTCTTACAGGGAAGTCCGTGAGGTACCATGCATCTCAGGAAGACAAGTTTTACCAACTGAACTTACGGCCCATGAGCTCTGCAGATCGTGGTGTAGAAGCGATGATGGGGTTTTCTTGCCAAGATTTCAGTAATCCTGAAAAGGGATTCTATGTATCATGTATGATGCGTCTCTCTGAAAGCACTGACATATTTGGTGTCATAATGAAGTGTGTGTAGGCAGTTGCACCTCACTTCAGGTTTGCAGCAGAAGGTATCAGGAGAGGGCTCATTCAGCTGCCTACCCAGGATTTTTTCTGGGATTCGCCTTATAGAGAAAATGAGTTTTGGGTCAATGTACACAACACTATGACGCAGTGGCACAGGCATCATCCTACCTCTTCTTCTAGGATCAGTGCCATCATCATCAAGGCTGTTGTCGAGTTTGTTTCCTGAGGAGGTTATTAACATGAATTTGAAGTGGAAACAAACAAGGAAAGATACACACGAATGCAGATCTACAAGACTTGGGTGATAAGTTGTTGCCAAGGGCCATAGATTACCTCCACCAGAATTCTGAATCCAAGATGTATCAAATGTCCTTGACATCTAGACATGGCACTGTTCATCTTTGTGTAGAAATGGCAACCATAGAAATCCAAACAGCTGGTATGGTAAGAAGTGAAGCTCCTAGACGTGCTCAGAACAAAAGGGAAATAACCCTCCAGCAAGACAGAGAGCGATGGAAGCAGCTGTCTGATGACTTGTTGAGGCTATGGGTTGTGCGTGGATCTGACAAGCTACAAGGTTCAATCATGGACACGCGTAACTCAGCATAACAGCACTCCAAACACACATTGACGTAGCTAAGGAGCTTGTTTATTTTGTTTCCCTTGATGTTCACTTTTGCTTACATCTCGAACCTTTGTTTAGCCTCAGTTATTTTTCTCTTCAGATTGTACACAATGAAGGTGACCTCTGTAAATTTCTTTCCTCAGCAAATCCAGTTGATATACCATTACTTTGTTGATGATGTGCCTCCCCTCAGCCTCCTCAATGATCACATGAACCCTGCAGCAACAACCGTTTAAATTTTTTTTAACGAGGCAGCGTTGGTTCTAACGTATACGTATATAAAGACTCAAATACCAAATATTGCATTTGCAGTTTGGAAGCATTAGAAGGAACAGAGCAGCCCCGTCTCCTTCTAAATTCATATGCTAATTATCACTAATACAGAAAGTTTAATCACAGTTGGGGTTTTCACCAACGGTTATACGAGACAATTAACCGGCGGTTTCGCCGCCGGTGCCAAGATGGATGGTCGTGCCACCATTAGATCGGGCAGTGAAGCAGGCCGGTTTTCACCGTCTATTGACCGTATGATCCAGTGGTGGAAATGGTCATGGTTCATATGTCGCTGCATTGTCCACCGACCTGCCGGCGATCCAAAATTTCGCTGCTGGTTCATTCTTGCGATATGAATTGTAGCGTATGTTGATTTATTTTTCGGGTGCACACAGTACCATACGGTGGTTTTACAACACCCATCGCCTTTACATCTGGTGATACGGTTGTGTGGGTGTGACCATAAGTTAGATGGATGGAATCATCCTGAGCTGCTGTGCTGACAATGTAAATTGTGTCCCAAACCATATTCGTTGACTATGCGTCACTGATTTTGGGCCATGATTTTCAGATTTTCAGCCCGGAACAACCTTTGGCATGGGCCATGCATAACATTTTACCCATTACTCAACACAGGGAAAACCGACCGAAGCATGGAAGAGAATGACCCCAAGCATCTACAAGCTACAAATTTGTTACTTCCTCCGTCCATCAGTCAAAAGCATATTTCCGCACGAGAAAGTCTTTAAGAGTAGACTAACTTTTAATTTCTCTAGTTAGCAGGCAAACTCAAAATAGACTAACCTTTAGTTTGTCCACAGTTAGTAGACAAATTCAAATAAAATAGCATTCATCATGTTAATTAAAAAAATGAATAAAAAAGAATTCATCATCTTAATTAAAAAATGGAAAATCCTAATAACAAAACGCGGTACACCACAAACCCCAAATTAGCACCTAACGTCAGCAGATTGCCCTTAGACTGTCAATCGCTGATATCGAATACTGCGAGGATGGTCTGTTGCTATAAATATTTTGTTTTTACTTGAACGGTTAGTTGTTATATCTTGGTATTTGGGTTAGACCGTTCATCTCTGAATGAAGGCCTCTTTTGGCCCAATAATTCCATCCAAACCCTAACCCCTCCTTCGTCTACCTACATATGCCGTCGCACAATAAAAAATCGCCCACACAGAATTGTTCAAAAAAAAATCGCCCACACTATTTCAGCCGCCCGCCCGCCCTTTGCCCCACACATCCCACATGCCCAATGCCCTCATTCCTCTCCCTCTCTTTTCCTACCCAACCTCTCTCACAGGTGAGCACCTCATCGGTGGCCTCCACCGCAAGCCAATGCTCTACCGTACCGTCTCCCTTGAGCGCGGTCATGGAGGATTTGGCAGTGGCGGCGGATCTGGTGCCGGCGGCGATGGATCCACCGGATCTAGCGGCGGCAACGGATGCACCGGATCTGGTGGCAACGATGACTGATCTAGCGGCAGCGGTGATGGATCTGCCTAATCTAGCGTCGACAGCTCCAGGTAGGCCTCCTCCTCTCTCTCCTCTTGAATAGAGCTAGGGTTGCATGCTCTCCCATCTTCTTCCCCAACTCCGCACAGGTAGGACGGGGAGGTAAACCAACTAGGCAGTGGGGACAGTCGTCGATGGGTAGATTAGGAGAGTCGATGAAAGCAGGGTGATCGGGCTTGGTTGAGTCGGGGGAGGCTTGCTAGAGTTGAAGAAGACGACAGCGGTGGGGGAGGGGAAGAGGTGGCCCATGGCGGGAGGTGGCCAGCGGCGGGGGCGAGGGCGAGGGCGCCAAAGTGAGGGAATAAAAGATATGGTTGATTTTTTTCCCATTTTAGGCAACCATAATTATTTCTTTTCCTAAATCGGAGTGCACCGGATAAAATGATCTAAGGTACGGCGGCGACGGTGGATTCGCCGAATCCGATGGTTCGGTCCCATGTACGCCTCATCTCTATCTCTCTTGCTCTCTCCTCTTGGATTAGGCTAGAGTTCCGGCGAGCTCTCCCTTCTTCGTCCCCAACTTCAGTGGTTATAGAATGGGCCGACTGAGGGAGGTATGTAGTCGAGATAGACGGTGGGGATCGTCGATGCGTGCTTAGGGGAGCTAGCAGTGGCAGGGTCGATTGGGTCAAATCAGGACGGGGTGTGGCTTGCCATAGCGGCCGCCGTGGGCGCTAGGTTCTGGTGAACCCTAATGCCTGCGGGGGAGTGGTGGCCAATGGCGTGGGTAAAATGGAACCGGAGTCAGGGAATAAAAGATCTTGTTTGTTTTTTCTTTTTGGCAAGCAAAATTATTTTTTTTCAAAGTCGGAGTGCGTAAGTTCATTGTGGATTTCATGCATGCACATCAGTACATGCTGTAGTGACGTGCTAAAAAAATTAAAAGTACCTTAGAATATTTCTAATTGCTAAATAATTAGATGCATGCAAAAGTTTCTACCATTTGATTTACAGTGATGACAGCCGGCAGCTGCCCAGCACCCAGACACTGACGGCAGGGCCCCACCGGGCAGAACTTTCCCTTTATTTTGCAGCAGAGAAGAGGGCCAGAGAAGAATCCCCAACCCGTCCCACATCCTCCACCTCCCCGATCCTGCAGAGACCGAGCAAGGTGGCGCCGCCACCTCCGCCGCCGGCGCTCGTCAACGACATCATCAGGGAGATCCTCCTCCGCATCCCGCTAAAAGACCCGGCGAGCCTCCTCCGTGCGTCCCTCGTCTGCAAGTCTTGGCGCCTCCTCCTCTCCGACGGCGCCTTCGTCCGCCAGTACCGTACCTTCCACAAGACCCCGCCCGTGCTCGGCTTCTTCCAGGACCGGGACAACAATGGCACCTGTGTTCCCCAGTACGTTTCCACCATACAAGGATCTCTGATTCCCCAACCAGCAATCACCACCGCCGGAAGCCTGATCTCCTCCTGCCACATCATTGACTGCCGCCATGGCCGTGTGCTGTTCCAAACCCAGCACCAGTCATCACTGAGGTTCACCGTCTGGGATCCTATCACCGGCAATCGGAACTGCAACTCCGCGCCCGCGGCCGTGCATCCAAACACTGAGTTCTTCGCTGCGGTGTTGTGCGCTGTGGATGGCTGTGATCACCTCGGATGCAGTGGGGGGCCTTTCCTCGTGGTTATCGCAGGCGCAGATGAAAGTGAGGAGGTGGATGACGACGAAGATGGAGATGCAGGTGAAAATTATGTGGCATGGGCTAGTATGTACTCATCAGAGACTGGCATGTGGAGTGCATCGACCTCCATTATTGTCGATCGCATCATTGACGCTATCCTGCCCAGTTTCCTCTGCAGAGATGCAATCTACTTCATCCTTGAGAATGGCGACAGAATCCTCAAATATAGCCTGGTCGGCGGTATCCTATCGCAGATCAACGCGCCGCCCCAGGACGAACCAAACATGATCTTCGCCGCAGCGCAGGATGGCGAGCTTGGAGCTGCAACTTTGGAGGGCTACAGCTTGCACCTTTGGTCGTTGCGAGCGACTGACTCCGACGGCGGCATCAGGGAATGGGTGAGGTGCAGGGTAATCGAGCTTGATGTGATGATCCCAATCTCGATTGGTAACCCCTCGACTACATTTGAATTGGCTGGCTTTGCGGAAGGCAATGGCTCGATTTTTATGAGTGCAAATGATGACCTCTTCACTGTTGAACTGAAGTCTGGCCAGATCAAAAAGATGGGCAAGAGAACAAGTGACAGCCCCATCTTTCCTTTCGTGAGCTTCTACACACCTGGTAAAGTTTTATTTTTGTATATTTATATGACTCAATATTTATTCATACTGTTGAAAAAATATAGCATCAGAGATATTGTTCTCTAAATTTTGAGTTGCCACTATTCAAATCGTTGCAAATTATAGCCTCAGAGATATTGTTCTAGCGAGTAGAATGATAATATGGATGATGGTAACATTGATAAAGAAAAATAACCTGTGCAATTTTTAAAATGCTATATCAACAAATAACAGAGTGTTGCTACTAACTTGTTAAGTGGTTTACTAAGACTAAACCTTTCCATATGTGTAGCCACTTGCTGATCTATATTGTGTTAAGAGCTTTGTGGCTAATCTAACTCACATGTTCATGTGTGATCTTTTTTGCTGTGTCATTATTTGATTATGTATTTCTTTTTCAGATCTTTTTAACGCCGGATTGCAATTGCCAATGCGGACTGATTGATCAATCAAATAAACTGATCAAGCTACGGTGGGGAATTTGCAGAGTTGACGCTTGAGATGTTTTGTGTCAGTTTTCTGTTAGGAAAGAGTACACTATTACGTGTTTTTTAGTATGTTTTATCTTCCCAAATTTCCATGAGTTCATAGTTGCAGACCAAAAGAGATCCATGATTCTAGTTTGCTTATATGCTTGTCTCTGGTACTTCATGCCCAAATAATGGTCTCTGGCCGGCTTAAAGTTTCAAAATGATGTGTCACTCTCTTCTGTGTTTTTTTTGAAAAATAATCTGTATGATTATTTAATTGTTATATCTTGAACATGATTCGCATGGTTTAGCTTGCAGTACTTTCGGAAGATGATTTCTCAAGGCACTGGTTTCATTTTCATTACTGCATCTGAAACGAATTGAAGTTAATCTGTAATGTTTCAGTTTGTGTATTTCAATATTTTGCTCAAGTGCTGCATAAATGAAATATTTTTAACACATTATATTGAAATCTTGCGCTTAAAATTTGGATAAAAGAAGGGAAGCCAACAATGAAAGGAGCAGAGTGGTTGCTCTATTCTCTTTTGTTGCCAATCTGAAGCACAAATTTAAAAGGTAACCTTGTAGCCATGAAAACTGCGTATCTCGTGTTCACAAGATTTTACCTTGTATGCCGAATTGCCACTGCCCAGTTATGGTGCCCAACAAAAAACCAAGCATAAGAGTAAACCTGAATAATTAATCATGGTGCTAACATTGATTCTCTGGAAATTTGTCAGAACAAACGTACTACATACCCATGATTGCCTTTAATAACTTACACCCAACTGAGAACAGTCACATTACCAAAACAGAACACTGTAAGTGTTTGCACTATGTTGACAGGAGCAAATTCAAGCTGCTGGATGGATTATGAGCCACTCCAACAGTTTGCAAAATAAGGTTACTATCCTTAAAGTTTAGCAAAACAACAGAATTTTGTCTCCTGGTAACCGTTTGCCAAATGAGGTTGCCATGTTTAGGAATTTGCTATTCCTCCGCGCGCATCTTTACGCGTGCGCATCCAACTCTGCATCAGGAGCCCTGGCGTAGCCGGCTGCCTTCCCACACGCTCCGCCCTCCATGCAAGCTTCGCCACTGGTATGTTGTGGGCCTATTTGTTTTAATGAACCAAGTCAAAATGGCAAACTCTTGGAGAGTCCAATTTTTTACTTGCCAAATTTTTTGCGGAGTTGCCAAATGACATTATTTGCCAAGTGAATTTTGGCATACTGTTGGAGATGCTCTGTAGATACGAAGCAAATTCCACAATGAAAAAGGAACATGCTCAACAAAGATATGATAGCAAGAACAGCCACCAACAAATCCTATTTGTAGTAGTGTTTGCTAGTAAAAAAATGGGGAGAAGAGTTTTGATGTAGCATTATCTTTATTATTAATTTTAATGTACACAAGGTCTTTGGTAGGTTACAAAATTTTCTGTCGGATTGTATGGTCACACAAAAAGGAGATATACATAACTAATTCATATTTTCTATGAAAAATTTTCTTCACTAGCTTCAGGAATGGTGAAGCGAGTCATTTGTGTCTGGGTTGCATGGCCGGTATATAACTCACACGTGCAGTCTCAGTTTCGTAGTGTACATGCAAAATAAATAGGATTTAATTGTTGATTTCGAGCTCATATCTTTCCATGATGGCAACGAATTGACCCGGGAGAGATTTCTAGCTAGTCACATCTCATCTTGCTCTCAAGTTTAGTTACGTACCCTTTCTCAATCTGAAATCATTACCTTTCTCAATATGAAATCATTATAGTTTTCATAGCAGACTAGAAGAGAAGTAGACACATAGACGACAGATAATCTAATTTATCCAAGCTTGTAACAAAAAAAAATATTAACAAAAAATTATTATTGGAATATGTTTTCGTACACAGGGATATTAGAATTGTGAGAAAAATCTCGAGCCGTGTCTTCCTACCCACAGGGCAGAATTTCCCCCGTCTGGAGTAAAAGCCCTAGAATACTATAATCCGCACGTTCCCAACCTATACTCGCCACCTCAATCTCCCCAATCCAGCGCAGAGACCAGGCGAGATGCCGCCGCCTCTACCACCAGAGCTCATGGACGACGTCATCGGCAAGGTCCTCCTCCGCCTCCCACCTGAGGATCCGGCGTGCCTCATTCGCGCCTCCATCGTCTGCAAGACCCGGTGCCGCCTCGTCTCCGACGGCGCTTTCCTCCAGCGGTACCGAACCTTCCACCGGACGCCTACCGTGCTGGGCTTCTTCGAGCACCAGTTCCGCAAGGGCACCGGATCTGTTCTCTATTACGTCCCCACCATACAGGCTTCGCCAGTTATCCAGCAAGCAGTAGCCGTCGATAAGGATCACTGCCGTATCGTTGACTGCCGCCACGGCCGCGTGCTGTTCCAAGCCGGGCACGAGCCACCGCTGACGTTCATCGTCTGGGATCCTATCACCGGCAAACAGAAGTGCATCTCTCTACCGGTGCACCCGTACTCTGACAACTCTGAATTATTCATGGCTGCGGTGCTCTGTGCTGTGGACGGCTGCGACCACTTGGGATGCAGTGTGGGGCCTTTTGTCGTGGTAGTCACAGGCATAAATTACGGCGACTGGGTCGATGGAGATGGTGTCGCATGGACTATTCTCTACTCATCAAAGACCGGTGTGTGGAGCACGCCGACCTCGATTGTTCTGGAATCAGATTGGTTCGTCGAAGCTGGGCTGCCCAGTCTGGTCGTCGGAGACGCAATCTACTTCATGCTTGAATACGCCGTAGGGATCTTCAAGTACAGCTTGGTCGGGGATGTCCTATCAGTTATGACCGCGCCGCCCCATCCCATCCAGGATGAACATGAACCAAAAATGATCTTCGCAGCGGCGCAGGATAGCGAGCTTGGAGCCGCTAGTATGGAGGGCTACAGCTTGCACTTGTGGTTGTGGCAAACTGACCGTGATGGTGTTGGGGAGTGGGCACGGTGCAGGGTGATCGAGCTTGATGTGATGATCCCAATCTCGATTGGTGACCCCTCGACTGTGTTTTATTTGGCTGGCTATGCGCAAGGTGCTGGCTCAGTTTTTGTCGAAGCAAATGATGACATCTTCAGTGTTGAACTGAAATCTGGCCAGGTCACAAAGATAGGCAAGAGAACAAGTTACAGCCCCATATTTCCTTTCACGAGCTTCTACACTCCTGGTAAAAGTTTTATTTGTGCACATTTTTATGACTGAGTATTTATTCAGGCTGTTGCAATAAATTACAGTCTCAGAGATATTTTTTTTTGAACTTTAGAGATATTGCTTCAGAGATATTATTCTCAGTTGTAACTTGTGAGTTGCCGACATCTATTCAGACTGTTGCAAACTTACGGCTTCAGAGATATTGCTCTAGTTTGTGGCACGATAATATGAATGATGGTTACTACGATAATGAAAAATGAACCTGTGGATTTTTAAAATGCGATCTTAACAAATGTAGGGTGTTGCTACTAACTTGCTAAGTGGTATGCTAAGATAAAAACTTAACATATGTGTAGCCACTTGATGATCTGTATTGTGTAATACCTTTGTGGCCAATCTAAATTCACATGTTCCGAACCTCAGTCCTGCAACTAGCAATATTTCTTATCAATGTGAGATCTTTTTGCTATGTCGTTTTGATTATGTTTTTCTTTTTCAGATCTTGTTATGACCACTAGATTTGCAAGGGCCAATGAGGACTGGTTGATCAAAATAAATTGATCCATGATTCTGGGGGGAACTTGCGGAGTTGATGCTTGAGATATTCTGTGCCAGTTCTCAGTTAGGAAAGCATATCCTATTACGTTTTTCTAGTATGCATATTTTGTCTTCACAAATTTCCTCTGTCCATAGTTACAGACCAAGAAGATCCATGATTCTAGTTTACTTATATGCTTGTCTGATACTTAATGCCCAAATAATGTTCACTGGCCTGATTAGGATTTCAATGTGATGTGTCACTGTCTTCTCATCTTTTTATGCAAAAGAATGTTTATGATTTTTTTAATTGTTGTATCATATAGATGATTTGCATGGTTTAGCTAGGCAGTACTTTCAGAAGATGATTACTCAAGGTGCTGGTTCCATTTTCATTACTGCATCTGAAACGAATTGAAGTTAAGCAGTTATGTTTCAGTTTGTTTATGTCATGTTGTGCTCAAGTGCTGCAACTGCATAAACCCTTTTTTTAAACACCTTCTTGAACTCTTGGGCTTAAAATTTGGATAAAAGAAGGGAAGCAACCGATAAAAGGAGCAGAGAGGTTGCTCTATTTTCTCTTTTGTAGGCAATCTGAAGCACACTTTTAAAAGCCAACCTTGCAGCCATGCAAACTGCAACCATGCATGCAACTATGAAAACAGCGTATCTCATATATATGTGTGGTGCATCTCATTATGCAAATGCCAAATTTTCACTGCTAGTTATGATGCACCCATCAGTTTGCCACACGCGTTGCATATGTGCACATCAGCTTGTATTTGCTGCTATCAACATATTGGTTTTGGTAAAGTGATATTAAAGGCAATATATAATGGGTGTGTCGTATGTTTGTTTTGACAAATTTCTTGATTTGTTTAGTGCCTAGATTAATTATTCAGGTTCATTCTTATGCTTGTTATTTATTGGGCACATATGAATCGATAAGAAGCAAGGTACGCAAAGAAAATGGAAACACCCTTAACCAAAACCTCTTGGGGGTTGGGGAACTCACAGTAGTGCCTCCAACGAGGAGCATTGTGCAAAGGCATCACCATCGAAGGTATCGACATGATGCTGCACGTCCACAGCTGCTCCCAACCAGCACATTTTTTTGAGCATACCAACCAACACATTGTTCTTACAGAGGCAACGAGCACCACCATCTTCGCTGCTTGTTGCCAATTACCAAGCTTCGTCATACGTAGTCACAAGCTTCCCAAGATAGGTTGTTGTCTACTGCACTGGTACAGAACCGGGATTTATTCCCGGTTCCAAACCCCCTCCTTTCCCGGTTGTACAACCGGGAGTAAACATTTGGGAATAAAGGGTTGGGAACCGGGAATAAAGGGTACGCCAGGCCCACTGCCCTGGCGCACCCTTTATTCCCGGTTGGTACCAACCGGGAATAAAGGCCGCGCCCTTTTATTTAGTTTTAAATTTATTTTAGTTCTAAATTTATTTTTGCTTTTAAAATATGTTTTCTAATACACGCTTCGCGCTGTAAATTAATAGATTTACGAAAGTGAATCAACTAAGGTATATACTAAAGCACCACATGTATATATAAAGTGCATTAGAGTATCAAACATGTATATACAAACTTTGAAAATTTAATTACAAAAAGTGTATTTATCATGACTGATCATCATCTACTCCTCCGGGAATCCATTTTTCTTGGGGATTGAAGTAGAACTCGCCGTTGGATCCAAGACTTGCTTATTAAGGAATCCGGCTATGGTCTCCTGCATTGCTTTGATGTGGTGGATTTGCAAGATTTTTTCCTGCAAATAACTAGTCTATAATTTGTGATAAAGAAAAAGTATGAGTATATATAAAGAAAAATGATAAAATAAGCAAATAATATTGGTATATATATACACAAACCTTTTCTCTCTCTTGTCTTTCTCTGTCTAGAAGAGTTCTTCTTGAGCTCAACCTGATGAACTCACAAACATAGTATCCACATAAATTCGTTCCGATTGGTTGCCGTTCGTACCACTTTACGAGAAAAGATTTGTCATCAGATACATTGATATGAAGAAACATAGATAAATGGAAACAATATTTGAATGTTTGACCATAGCGAATGATTACCTTATATGGGACTATATCGAATGGTGCTTCACGATCTTTTATTCTGTGTTTCTGAATGACTTCTTGCCAAACACTACCCAATAAAATAAACAAAATTTGCAGCGTTAATTTGCCATGCATAGAGAATAATATAGTTGTGTCAGAGACACTACAATTACCTCTGCATAATATCTATTATATTTTGGTATTCTTTTTGTTCTTTTCTCATTGAGTCAAAGATGCCAATCCGACCATCCTTCAAATTGATGTCAAACAATATCCAGTGATCGCTGCCTGTGTATACATAACGGTCATTAAATAACTTTTGGTATAGTAAACATAGATATATTATATAATATATGATGGAAAATTAAAAAGCACCTGAAGTTGTAGGGGAAGACTATAAAATCCTTTTTGCATAGTTTCTCGAAAAACTTCCTGATGTTGCAGGTCACCTCTGGTTGCCATATTGGTTGGGGCACCTTGGGGTCTTTGTAGATGATATGTGGATCAATGAAACCAATATTAGTACATCCTTTCCTTCTCATCAATCCCATCTCATAGAGACAATAGCAGCTAATGAAAGTTTTATCGAGAGAGTCCAGGTGGCATAGTTGGTGTAACTCAGAGAATAACATGTACATAACGTCATTGCCACATGACCAATGCTTGTATCTAATTCTGATACAAAGAGCCACCTCATCCCGTTTACAAGCTTCAAGGTACCATTTGTTTAGCAAGTACATTTGCGTCCCTAGTTCATTGAGTTTCTCAGGATTCTATAGACTCTTGCCATGCTCATATTTCCTCCAAGTATCAACTACCGACGTACTTGGGTATAGCAACTTAGCAATGTCGATGCCCTGAGTGATAGCATAAAAGTTATAGAGTTCCTGCAAGTCGATTTCTTTGTCGATAGGTATTTCCAGCTACCCCATCTGCTTAATATTTGAACCATATTCATCACGAATAACTAGTGGGGGACTGACTGCAATTCTTGTTCTCCGAGTTCCTTTTTGGCTTTAACCATCTTCTCGAGCTCCTTGCTTAGAGTGCGGTCATAGTCTGATGGTGGTGAGGTGGGCTTACGAGATTCCCGCTCTTTTTGCTTATTATACAGCATCGTCCTGAGTTTATGTGGTT
>DXKC01003363.1:0-10420 GCA_031170775.1 Cymbopogon citratus
TTGCCTTGATTTTGTGATAGTGTTTATAGAAGCATCCACATTTATAGATCAAGCCAGCAACTGATTTTGTGTTAGTGGTTTGGAATAATTGATTATATGTGTACATGTTTGCATCAATTAATCATGCCTTGCAGACTAGCATGAATTGCAGAAACACCTGCTTCCAAAACCTCATGTCTATTTGGTTGTCTTAATTATTTTCCCATTAGCCAGGCCGACTGGATGCAGCGCCACACTGTCTAAATTTAGCTAGGCAGCATGTGATACCCATGCAGTGGTAAACCTTGGATATGTCAATGCAATTAAGTGTTCCACTCCATAGATGTTCTGAAGCTTGTCTCAGATTCCCTATAACCGTTTCAGTGCATTGATTTGCATGCAGTTTTGTCCATACAACACCAGTGCCCAGAAGCCTAGAATTGAAGCATCATATCTGCAATATAGAGAAAACCTCTTTCTGTTATGATTCCGTATAAACATATAGCATCTTAAATATTTTCATTTAGAAGTGTTTATTACTAATTACTGATAATGTTAACTCCAATGCAGTATGTAATCATAACCAAGGAACAACCAGGAGCAAAGACTACCAAAGTACCAAGGTGTACTTTTAGCCATGGCCTAGTATTGACATATTCTGATGCGCTGGCTCAGCTAATGTTTCTGAATAATGCATTATTTTAGGGGAAAATAAAATCCATCTTCGATAGTAAAATTGTTGTACATAAATCTCGAAGCTTATCTTGCCTATGCATCAGCATCACTAATCCTTGGCTATTGTTGAATCCTGATATGCCTCTGCACGCTGCCGCGACGGCCTCCACGTTTCCCCAGTGCGTCACCCTGCGCGGCATGGTGTTAGCCTGGAGACCGCCTTCATCTATGGATGATAGCTGATGAAACGAATAGTGGAATGACCGTTTTATCATATTTGAAGTCGTTTTTTAATAATGCAAAACATACGTTCAAACTTAAAACATACTCGCCTCTTTCATGTGATGGAGAACAAATAAAGAGGCATATATAAAATAATAAAAACATTACACAGTCTCGTTGGAAAAGCGTGCAAAGTCGTGGCTGTTGAAAAACATTACACAGTCTCGTGGGACTTACAATATAAAATATATAGATATAGAAAAGAAGCAACAATATTTGAAAAAAAAACTGCACCAGCCGGGAATCGAACCCGGTACCGTGGCAGGGTACTATTCTACCACTAGACCACTGGTGCTTTAAGGTTAACTTTTGAAATAAAATTTACTAGACCCATAGATCAATGTTTAAGGAAAATTTTCTTTGATACCTCTTGGGCAAGCTATATTTTTCCAACTTCGGGTCTGTTTGATATATACTCACTCAGTACTCCATTTGTGCACATATGTTCAGTTTTATCACAAGAACCGAAGTCAATAATTCGTGCCCTGCTTTCTGTATGAGTAGGACCAAATGACCACTTTGGGTGCCAAGGAAACCTCATCCAAAAAGAGCTAGCATGGCTGGCACCTTAGAGAATCACCCAAAACCTTTAATTGGTGATGGCCAAGAGCATGACATCCGATAGCGACGGCTACATGCCCTACAAAACTAACATCCTCTCAAGTCCGAATCATTAGCTTCAACCGGCAGGCCGGTGATGCTCCAAAATCTCAAATTGCTCTCCAAAAGAGTGGCTCTGTTTTCATGCTTCAAGGAGAACAAAAAAAGCTTTGCTATAGCGAAGGTTGCTGTTTCCCAGCATGCATCAGGCGTCACCATCGGCCGAAATTATTATTCTATATATGCAGTAATCTTGACCAACCGATGGCCACCAATCAAAAGGGATGCGCAATCTCGATCTGGCGGCATTCGGCGAAAACATGACCGAGAAAACTTATAGGTAGTGTGTGAGCTGAGCCTGATTCTTGCTGGAGCCGTATGATGAGTTTGTTTTATTGGGTGCATTTCTTTCAAAGAAAAATGTTTCTAATAAATTGAGTGATCACATTAGGAAGTCTTAATCTTCGATGGTAGTCTTATTTTCTACCTTAAGCTATGAAACCGGGTAATACACACCCTCCAATTATCAAAACCGGATAATTTGGTCCTTGTGTTGGTTTTAAAAGTGGTTTCTACAACAAAAACTGATTTACAATCTAAAAGTTCATAAATAATTTATTTTAAATCAAGAAAATATGAAAGTAGCTAGGACCAGCTTTATTCCAAAATGTTGCCTACTTCTTTATTATCTATATATAGGTATTTAGATTGATTTAGAGTACTCCTATTATATTATTGCTCGTAGTTGCACTCATTAAATAAAATAAGATCTAACGATAGCACTAAAGGTAGATGATATTTTTAGAAGAAAATAGGAATTAGTTCATATATAATTTTATGATTTAAAATAAATTAATTAATGAATTTGTAGCATAGAGATGTTTACCTGGTCATGGGGCTTTTCTGTAGCGTAGATGTTTACTTGTTGATGGATCTCTAGGCTGGGGAAGACGCCGTGGCTGGTCGTGTTCTCCGTCTTGTTCTTGTCGGTGAAGAGTCTCTCCTCGATCTCTGTAGCGATCTCTGCCACGAACGGTGCTGCGGAGTCTTGGGCTTTGGTGGCGAAGGAAGTTGCGGCCGGCCTCCTCCATGGCATGCCTAGCGGTGGCCTCCAGGTTGGCGGCGAGCGTCTCCTTCTCCTGTTCCGACTGGATCGGATCTGCCGGATTGTCCTCGAGGATGGCGAGCCGTCGGTCGATGTTGGCGAGTTTGCCGGCGACGGCTTCCATCTGCATGAGTATCAAAGTTACGAACTCGTTGAGGAACACCTTGATGTCTGGATCGTTCTCCATTGCAGCAGCATGAAAGATCGAAACGGCTCCGAGTACCAGGTGTCAGGGTTCTTGATCGGGGCACCCTTGACGACGTTCGTTGGCGTAGTAGAGGATGGGGAACGGCGGCCAGGGGCGGTGCGGCGGTGGGCGGCGGTGGTGTGCAGGGCGGTGCACACGGCGGGGGAGAGGGCAGCGGCTAGGGCAAGAGCGAGAGAGCTAGATAGAAAGAACTATTGCTCATCTATTACTTGATTAATTATGATTACATGCCCCTAGTATTTATAGTCCCTCCTAGGAGACATGTTTGCTAATCCTACTAGGAGACCCTTAGATATGGATTATCCTTTCTAATTACTAAACAAACTCGATTTCCTAATATCTTATTCTTCC
The DNA here is from genome assembly GCA_031170775.1 of Cymbopogon citratus. Taxonomy (NCBI): domain Eukaryota; kingdom Viridiplantae; phylum Streptophyta; class Magnoliopsida; order Poales; family Poaceae; genus Cymbopogon; species Cymbopogon citratus. Next base: position 3,201 of record DXKC01003363.1, read on the forward strand.
TAAATCTTAACCGACTCAATTATGAAATCGGATGACGTGTCGTGGACGGCGGAGGCGGAGGCGGCGCGCGGCGCCCCTCTCCCCTGCGCGCGGCCTAGGGCCTCCTAGGCTCGCCAGGTGCGGCTCAGGCGGCGGCCAAGGTGGTCAACACGTCCGCTCGGGCCCAAGTCACCCCGCTTTCTCCGCCGTAGGGTCCGACCCCGAGTTGGGACCGTGACACTAGAATTTCATTATTAGAAAACAGAAAAAAGCACTTTAAAGTTAGCCATATAGAATAATTTTATCTGGTTTCAACGGTTGGAGGGTGTGTTATATCTGTTTTCATAGTTCAAGATGGACTACTCCCTCCGATTCAAATTATAAGTTGCTTTAACTAAACTAAAACATCCATTTTGTTATGCATCAAGATACAATAATTAATATGTCTAGATACTCTCTCGTTCCAAATTATAATTCATCAGACTTTTTTTCACCTCAAGTTTTGACTGCATAGTCAAAATTAAATAATTCTTGAAGAAATTTTACTAATAAAGTAAGTATAACAAAAGATGTGATATTTTGCATATTTTTTTAATAAGACGAGTGGTCAAACTTGGGGTTAAAAAAGATAGATGAACTAATTTGGAATGAAGTTAGTATATAGCAAAATAGATGAACAAAAAAACAGTCAAAGTGACTATAATTTGGAACGGAGGGAGCGCATGCTATAAGTTTGAGATTGAAATATATATTCTTTACCCCAATAATAATAAAGGCATATAACATTTGAAACTGGGTAATTAGATCGAGGTGCATCAGAAATAACTATATATATACCTTGGCATGTTAGATCACAATCACACATCTGAAAGGTTCTAGACAAAGACATTCCTTAGCAAACATGACAACGTGTTCCACCAATAATTGATGCAAGGTATATGTTCCATTTTGGGTAGAAGGTCACTGTTTTCCATCTCAGTCCCACCGGTCTACAAATCCCCCCATCACCAAAGTTCTCATATTCCATCACCTTTCAACCTTTCTTGATCAGCCATCCTATGCATGCATGCATGCAAAGGTTACGAGACTATCTGTTCATCTAATAATCTAACTTGTTTAGAACACCTCTAGGTATCTCAAAGAAAAAACATCACAAACATATATAGGGAGACTACTTAGTTCCTCCAACTGAAATCAACTTACTTAACACCCACTCAGATTCTTTGAAATCTTTCTTCCATATGTTTCTAGTCCTTCTCCTTATTTTCATTAATTTTCGGTGATGCATAAATTCCTAGATATCTTAAAGGGAGTGATCCTACATTACACCAAAAAATTTGGGTGTACTCCTACTGATAAGCATTAGCCTCTCTATAAAAGTACAATTAACTTTTATGAAAACTGATTTTGACTTCCGACAACTGCTCAAAGCCACAGAGCAAAAGCTTCGTCCTCTCTAAATCATTGTCCATAAACATAAATTCCTGTGTTACTTAGTGGAACTCATATGTATGTAACTTTTTTTCGCGAACAGGTACCCGTATCCTTATTTTCATTAATTTTCGGTGATGCATAAATTCCTAGATATCTTAAAGGGAGTGATCCTACATTACACCAAAAAATTTGGGTGTACTCCTACTAATAAGCATTAGCCTCTCTGTAAAAGAACAATTAACTTTTATGAAAATTGATTTTGACTTCCAACAACTGCTCAAAGCCACAGAGCAAAAGCTTCGCCCTCTCAAATCATTGCCCATAAACTCAGTGGAACTCATATGTATGTCTTTGCCAACTCTTTTTTTTTTTCACGAACAGGTATATACCCGTATTATGTGTTTGCCAACTCTATTTGAGAAATATGCTTTGCGAACTTTCACTTCCACATACAGTTAGTTATGGCCGTCCGTTTTTATTGACTCACTCGAAGGTGCGGATGTACCTTGAGTCCTAGATATAAGAATATAAGATTTGTTAATTACAATATTTTTCAGTGAAAAAAAGATCGAAACACCAACGGTTTGGCGCTGCTCAGCTGCTGTCTCCTCGATCTGACTGCTGGTACAATCTTTTACTATACTTGAGAAGAATCTCTTACTAACTTTTTTTTAACTAACTGGCATGCATGATACAAAAGCAAAGTCAAAAAGCTATTTACAGCGATGATAGCCGATGATTAGTCATAGGGGAGGCATAGATCTGAATCTCTTACTTTCTTTAACTTGAGAGCATCGATATAATGGTGTGTGCACCGAGCCAAGCACACACTTTTCACGCGAAAGAGAGTGGAAAGCCATTCTAAAGAATGCCCTCTAAAGTCAACCTTTTTAGCAGAAAAATCACCTCATTCGGAAAAAAATCAGTAAATGTAAAGATCACCCTCAATGATCTTCCGAATCCTCCGAACCATGGAAATTCAAGCATACAAAGCAAGTCTTTGTTTCTAAAAGAAAAGTGCCAATAATGAGTTAACTACATGAATTTGAATCATTTCGTAATACCAAACGGAGGGAGCAGAATGTTTTTTTTTTTCAATGGAGAGTTTGGCATGTCAAATCTAAGACACTGGTAGTTCCATCGGTTGGCATTTAAAGACGAACATTGCTTAGTTCACTAGGCCGGGCCGCCGCGGATCTAGATCAACCGAGATATTCTCACAATCGCGCAGCACTTTCTCTACTTTGGTCACACACTGTTGACATTGCATACTCCCTCTGTCCGGAAATAAGTGCACTTCTTAGACGTATACTAATTGTGTTTGACCATTCGTCTTATTTAAATTTCTTATGCAAATCAAGAAATAAAGAAATCATTATAAAAATATCTCTAATGATAAATTAAGTCATAACAAAATAAATAATATTTATTAAAACTTTGTGAATAAGACGAATGGTCAAATAAAAATACTGAAAGTCAAAGAAGTGTATTTATTTCTGGACTAGACTAGACTAGACTAGACTAAAATTAAGTCATAACAAAATAAGTAATATTTATCTTTATGGAGTATTGCGCTTACAATCTTAAGACTTGACTAAAACTAAATCTGAAAATCTTAGACCCAAGGTCGATCAATCTATGGATGTTTTGTGATTAAATACTATAAAGAAAATTCATGGTTCCTAGCTAGCTAAGATCGTTGGTATGTTAGATGATCAATCCTTTTCCTTTTTTTTCACGGTTTTAGGTTTGCAGAAACGAATATAATGCATATGTATGCATGGCTTTCTTCATGCTACTAGAGAAACGTGTTCAGGGTATGTAGTCAATATAACTCTTCTTTTTTAGTAACGGAACCTCTCTTCTCGTGCGCGGTTTTTGTTGAAAAAAGTACTAGTCTCAGTTACCTTACAGCTGGTTCTAATAAGCAGAGAATATATATATGTAGATTGATGCCTTTGAACAGGTTGTATTAGCGAGAGAATACATGATAGATCAGATCAGTAGCATCCTTTATTGAAATGGTCGGTCATATGCGCCTTTATTTGGGACGAGAGAGCACTTAAGGATCCACATCTCCTTTCGAAAGCGAAAAAGTCCATTGCAGAACAATCTTGCCTGGCTTATGAGATCAATATGTGCTGTAGCAGCAACCAAGGTAGGAAGAATAACTCATCCCGGCATCTTGTACGCTGGAAATAAATAAAGCTACCTTCCCATGAACAACCTAGCTAGCTTATAGGCATGCATATCATGGCCGGCCACATATAAACCTGACTAGCCGAGCTTTGGAGCTGGCACACTCCATTAGCCAGCAAGTGGTTGCAAGTTCAAGTGAATTAGCCAGTGATTCGTAACTAGGTTATTAATTATTAGTACAAATACAACAAGCTGTAGTGGCGTCGGTGCGGGCGCGGCGAGCCAAGAGCTAGCTAGCGAGCGCAATGGGAGGCGTGGCATCGGAGCTGGTGGGAGCGAGCAGGGAGAGGCAGAGCAGGAAGAGGAAGCAGTTCCACACGGTGGAGCTCAAGGTGAGGATGGACTGTGATGGCTGCGAGCTCAAGGTCAGGAACACTCTTGCCAGCATGAGAGGTACGTATGCATTTGTTGTTTTGCCTGAATTTTAATTTGTTGTCGATCTTTCTTCGATCTTGTAGCCATGTACTACCATGTGGAGTAGCCTATGTGTAGGATTTGAATGACGATCGAGAGCCATCTAAATGTGCTTATAGTTGGCCTATGAGAGGATGAAGATAGGAGAACGTGGATTTGTACTTGTACTAAAGTCATGCCAAGCAACTAATAAGCAAGTGTAGATCTTACTGGTCAGACCGTCGACCACGTAAAATATAGTCTGGTTAATCGACCAGACACGTATCAAATGTGTCCAATCCTAAGCGTGACGAAATGTTTCTTGTCTAGTTCTTATTAATTTGGATTTGTGCCCGTGTTGGTGCTGACACTATTGTCCTAATAAATGGTGCGGTGCGGTGGCTGTAAATCAAATCAATCTTTCATGTTAACAATAATGTTCCCGTTAAAATCTATTATTGCAGCTCCCACACTAATATGGTATAGAAATGGTTTCTGGCAACGCTACTTTTTCCACTATCGGTTAATAGAGAACATGCGCAAAGATAGAACCCTGGGCCCACTGTCAGTGAAATATATACATTTATGATTGTAGCTTAACACAAGATTAACTCCAACGTGTAAGCCATAGGCTACGGGTGCTTGTCTTAAGCTACAATGGCAAATGTTTGTTTTTTTGTCAGTGATCAAGTGTGTCACCCTAAAATTTTGTCAGTGATCGATTCTATTGTAGTCCCTCCGTTCCAAATTATAAGATGTTTGACTTGTTTGACACAAAGTTTGACCACTTGTCTTATTTAAAAAAATTATGCAACATGGCCAAATTTAAGTTATTTTTGAAGAATGTATATTAATAAAGTAAGTCATAACAAAAGATATGATATTAATTTTTTAATAAGAAGAGTGGTCAAATTTAGAATAAAAAAGTCAAACGTCTTACCATTCGGAACGGATTTAGTGTCGTCTATCGTGTTCTGCACATAATCAAAGTTCATGCATGTGTTCAAAATAACATAGCATCGATGTGTATATATATCCTTTTTTTTTGCGGGAAATGTATATATATCCTCCACCGCAAAATTTGCTTCGTTCATTCGTTGCTATCACGAATATATTCTGATCTGGACTGGACCCCATGCATGCATTGACCGGCTGCGGCCACGCCTTCACACTTGGTTGCAATTTGCATGGCGTGCAGGGGTGGAGTCGGTGGAGATCAACCGGAAGCAGCAGAAGGTAACGGTGAAAGGGTTCGTGGAGGCGCAGCGGGTGCTGAGGCGCGCCCAGTCCACGGGGAAGCGCGTCGAGCTGTGGCCCTACGTGCCCTACACCAACCTCTACGTCGCGCCGCCGGTGTACGACAAGAGGGCGCCGCCGGGGCACATCCGCAGGGTGGACGCCGCACTCGTCGCGCCCGCCGCCGGCCAGGAGGAGCACCTCGCCACGCTCTTCAGCGACGATAACCCCAACGCCTGCTCCATGATGTGATCGATATCCTGCCTGCAAGCCCTTAATTATGTGATCAATATAATGCTGCTTCCATTCATTCACACGTACTGTACTAGCTAAATATCGATGTGTCTTGGTTTGCATGAACAAACTGCTCCATAGTCACGCAGTAATAATCTGCATCTCTTAATTACTTTGAGCTGTTCCGTAGTTACCGTATTTTTCCAACATAGAATAGAAGTATTCTCCAATTTTGTATACGACCTCCTCAAGATAAAATTCTACCAATTGCTCTTGAATTGCTTTGAGCCGTTCCGGTGGTAAAAACTATTCTCTCTTCCACTCAAGCTGGGAATGAAAGGAAAAAAAATGAAATATAGGAATAGTGTGTGGGTATATATATATCAACTAATCAAAGATAGTAAATAAATTGTGTATATAGTTTACGTACTTTAAGTCGCTCTAGAGTATTTCTGTTGAAATAGACATCTAGCAGATAGGATGTGCTCGCAAAGTAGTCTACATATATATAAATTGTTCCGCGGCCCGGTGGTAGTCTCAGACACAGTACGAGAATACAAATCATCAATCAAATAATCAAAGCATGGTAGCAATAAAACAAACGGAATAAAGATGCGTGGACCTAGCGTGAGTGCTAGGGCGAGCTGTATGAGAAGTTCATGTTGGAATGTGACACCCTAAATTTTTGCTTGGATTTTTAAATAGTTAAATTGATTTAATTCTTAAATTTGTGTGCTCATGAAATATAGGAAAAATGATATTTATTATTAAACTAAAAATGATTCAAATTTCTTTTGAAATGATGTTGAAATGGCTTTGGAAAAAAAGAAAAACAAAAGAAAAAGGAAAAATCGCTTCCTCTCTATTTTGGCCCGCTTGGCCTGCTCCTGCTCAGTCTGAGTGGCTTGCCCCCTTCTTTTTTCTTTTTCCCCAGCCCAGCTCGCCCTTTTGTACCTCCTTCTCTTGGGCCGTTTGGCCTCGGCCCAGTATGTGGCCAGTGCAACGCTGCCCTCTCCCCGCCTTGAGCCGCTGCCAGGTTGGGCCTGCTCTTCAGCATCGCCTTCTTCTTGTTTGAGTCGGAGTCGTATTCGACTCCTTTCTGATGCCGCACCAACCGACTGAGTCCGCACGATTTTCTCCGCAATTGGTGCTATCCGCAAGCCCGCGCTCCTTTATAAGTCTACCCGCATCGTCGCATCGTCCTTTTCCTAACCCTATTGCAAGCCACTACCTCCACCTTGAGACTCAGAGCCACCACGAGCCCTAATCAGCCGCCGGGTCGAATTTTTCGGCCGTACTGCATCTCCATCTCCGTAAGCCCCCTTTAAGAGTTCGTATTGACCTTGCGACTCCGCATGTTCGATCAATTTGCAATTTGTCGCTCATTCCGAGCCGTCGCCGTGTGAAGGTTGCTCTCGTCTGCCATTCTTCGTCGCGGTCCCTTCTTGCTCGATTTCGGCCTTCGGTTTTCCCCTAGGTGAGCTTGCCTTGATATACTCTTTCATATGGATCAAATCCCATGGCTTTTGGTGCATTGTAGCGCCGAAACAACGTTTTCCGGCGAGCTCCACGCCGCCAACCATGGCGCCACCGCGCCGTCGGTGTGTTCCGGTCGGAGCGCCGCCCCCTTTCCCTTGCGATCTAATCCGAACCGTTAGATCTCAATCTGACGGCCAATATCGGCCCCTACCCCTTCGGCGGGTTGTTTTGCTAACGAGCCCTTATAATTTTTACATAATTCTGTC
>DXKC01003376.1:0-10213 GCA_031170775.1 Cymbopogon citratus
GCTCTTGGTGATCTCCATCGAAGACACCCATTTGTGCATGAAGTTTGTGCAGGAAATAGCAATCTTGTCTAGGAATTTTGTATAGGAACTAGCAATTTTCTACAAATATATTGTGCATAGGAAACCAGAAAAAGATAAGCAAGCTGTACAGAATGCAGTTGTGGAATGAATTGTACTCCTTTTTGCAATTGCAGAGACATGTTTAGGTTATACAGACTGCAGTTGTGGATAAATAGGCTGAACTTTATGGTTCAACCAAAATGCCAAAAGCTATTCTCCAGAACTAGCTGTTACTAGAATTCAACAACTTTACTCCCTCCTTCCGGTATTAATTGCTCGTCTGGGATTGGAGGGCGGAATTTACTGTAGCAATAAAATAACAATACTACCACAGTAAGTGATCTGTCAGGTTCAGGTCTGTGCTCGCAAGTGGCACCTCGCTGTGCTCAAATGTGTGGACGGTAGGCTCCCTTGCTGAGTTTATTTTTAAATGTGTGGACAACAGACTCTGACAGATTTGCATTTTTTATTCAGCCTGCCTGATTCCATACTACTGCTGCACACATTTAGGCTATGGAGACCGAATATTTCTGGAAAAAATTTGAAGTGCAAACGAGCAAATAAAACCGGATGGAGGGAGTACACTTCAACCAAAATAGCAAAAGCTATTCTTCAGAACTGTTACTACAATTCAACATCAGCTTTACACTTCAACCAAAATACCAAAAGCTATTCTCCAGAACTAGCTGTATTACTAGAATTCAACATTGAGATCACTAGTCTTTGATCCCTGCAAAATAAAAGAACAATAATTAAACTCGGCCCAGATCCTCACAAGAAGGATTGAAGATTATAGTTTTTAAATCTTATTGCCAATAACTGAGAATAGCCTTGAATGGCCATGTAAGGATCAGACATCCCTTCCTTGGGACAAGAAGTACTAGGCATTGCATTTTCTGCTGCTACACCATCATCGAATGCCACTTTAACAGTTTGTTGTTCCTTATAATAATAGAAGAGAATCAGATAACAGTTTCCAATTGATATAACTATAGAGAATCTAATATATTTTGTGGCAGTACATACCATTGAACCTTTCTCTTCTTTCTTGGTTCTCTTCTTTGTAATAAACTTGCGCTTCTTATCAAGCCAATCTTTTTTACGCTTCGAAGTTTTTGTTTCCACTTCCTTTTTCTTCAAGCATGCTATACTCACCAAATGACTTACAGGAGCAACATTTGTGGGAACTGTGACTCGATCCACAGTTGGGATAGTGCAGCCATTGATTTCTTCTTCAATTTTCTTGCTAAGGATATCGAGCATGTCATGTACAATCAAGGAGCAGCCTGGATGGCTGACAGCTCGCTGTGCCAAGTTGAGAAATTTGCGAGCCATAGATTTGTAATCAAGTGTCTCATCTAACCTTGGGTTCTCTATTATATTTCGACCTTGGTTGTCTTGTATTGCTCCACTACGTGCTTCTTTTGTCCATCGCTTCTTTACATAATGATCAGTAAGAAGCTTGATATTCATCAAATCAAGGACTTTTATAGCATGACCACACAATATTCTAATCCTCTGGAGTTGCCCACAGCTGCATGTAGCAGTTTGTTGTAGAGGATCACCAATGACTTTGTACTTCTCATATCTAAAATCTTCGTCAAGGCTCCCAATTGAGACAAGATATTCATCGTTGCCTTCCAACGCTGTAGTGCACGCTGCCATGGACCTTTCATATTCACCTTGAAAAGCTTCAAATATAAGAGGTGTGTACAACTTGCTAACTTGCAATAACATAGGTGTCCTCATTTTGATTCTAGGTAATTTTTTTCTTGAGTCAAATTCAGAATGCAACTCCTTATCTCTTTTACTTTCCACCACCCTTTCAAAATGTTTAAGAAATCGGACGATATCAAAATCAGATTTGAAATGCCTCTTCAGTTCACTATTCAGACTCTCACATAATTGTGTACTTCTCATCCCTATTGTGAACACATCTTTCATATAACATTCAACCCATTTTTCTTTAACCTTATAACCAAGTTTGCTTCTTCACCTTTGTCCTTATGATGTCAAATGCATTTTTGAATGTTTTCTCATCTTCATATTCGTACATACATGCACCAAAATCTGCGAGGATACTTGATTCTTCCTTGGTGCCCTCAACTGTACTTGATTCTTCCTCGGTGCCCTCAACTACATCTTCAGAAGAAGTACTTGGTTCATCTTTTTCCGGTAAAGATAGATGTTTCACAGCATTCTGCATAATGTGAAAAGTACACAAACCATGCCATGTCTGTGAAAATACTTCATGAACAACTTTTCCCATCGCATCATCTTGATCCGTAAAAATTGTTTTATGGTGCTCGCCATTATGTGCTTTCAGGAAGGTCTCAAATACCCACTTGAAGGACTCAAATGTCTCATCATACAAGAGAATAGCACCAAAAACCACAGTTTGCCTAAAATGATTGAACCCAACAAAAACACCAAAAGGTCTACTCTCTCGGTTTGTTCCAAAAGTAGTGTCGAAACTAACAACATCGCCAAAATAAGCATAATCAGTGAGCATTTTAGCATCAACCTAAAATATATTTGCTATTTGTTCTTCCTTGTCCATATGCAGTGCATATTGAAATGATGGGTTCTCTGCAATTTTATCTTGAAAATACATAAGCATGCTTCCTGCTTGACCATATGCCATCTCTCGTTGACGCTTGCTCCTTAAATAGTTCTTGTGGTCACGGAGTATGTAACTTAGATTAACTAAACTACCAACTTGGAGACTAGCCAATTCATGTGCTACTTTAGGACCAATTCCAGCATCATCAGCTATCTCAATTTCAAAACCTTGTAAATCTAAAATCTTCCTTTGAGTCACCATCAAATGCGAGGTTTGTGGCAAATGAAGGCTGTGATTGTGTTCTAACATCAGATCAGACACCTTATAGTTTCCCTTCTCTCGATCCAATACAAGACCCATGCGGACTTTACAATCAGTTCTAGTCTCAGCTCTTGGACACTTTGTTATATGGTCCCTTTTATCCTTTTTCCTATGACCCTCTTTTGCGCAAACAAATCTGCAGGACCGAATCTTTCCATATCTCTTTCTTTTGTTTGCATACCTTTTTCTAACTTCAAAACCGATCTGACCTCCATAGCTAGTCCAGTACATCCAAGCCTGATCTACAGTATTGAACTCCATTCCAACTTGAGATAACAAACTAGGAAGCAAATCCTGCCTACTGCAAGAAAAAATAATTATGACATGGGTATTTGATTTGGTAGGAAAAGAACTGAGTCTATCTAATTTTGTGGAGAACAACAAACATCTATGATACAAACCTTTTTTCTTCCATGTCAAATATGCAGATTTGATTTCAATGTGGGAAGTTGATGTCTTCTTCAATCTTCCATCTAAAATATGGAATTTATTTTGGTACAGGACGTACAGGACAAAAGCAACCAAAGCAGAACCCAACCTTTGCAATCTAGGGAAGATTGGTGAGAATAGAAAAGAGCAGTGCACTTTGCAATCTGACGCACAAGAACAAATTAAAATGAAGAACAACACACCTGCCATTGAAGAGGACCTAGCTCCGCCAATCGCCCTTCGCTTCGTCACGCCAAACTACGGAAAGCCCGCGTAGTGCCGCCGTCTCGCGCCAAAAGCACTCTGCTGTGCCAAAAAGCCAAGCGGCGTGATGCTCTTGTTGGGCCGAGGCCCAGTGCAGCTCACGAATCTTGCCCTGGAAGCTTGCTTGGAGGCCGTGGCTGTTGGATGTGCATCGATTGGCTGAGAATTGCTGACTGCATTGCGCCATCAGTTGGAGTGACTGCCGAGGATTTCGTTCCGCGCGGCGCGCGGCGCCCAGCCGGCAGCTGCCACGTCGGAGCCGCCCTGCCCGGACAGGACAGCGGATCCGCCGCCGTACAGCCTGTGCCGCCGCGCGCCGCGCGCCCTGGACAGCGGCCGAGCGGAGCGGCGTCGCGCCGACGCTCGAGTGCCCGGCGGCCGGCACGACGGGTCGGCGGCACCAGCTCAGCTCCGGCCAGCGACCAGGCTGCCCGCTCTGCTCCTCTCTTCCTCTGCCGATCTGGACTCTGGAGTGGTAAGTTCACTGCTTTTCCCCCAATGACGTTAGGGTTTGATTTTGGAGATTGGATTGGAATGTAAAGGCTTAGGGGATTGGTCGATTGGAGATTGGATTGTAGAATTGAATGAAATTTGCTATGTTTTTGAATGATTGTTTGGCTACCTTTATTGAGCGTGATATATTCTCCACTGTAAGCGAGGATGACATAGTTCATGCTTTCATGGCAATGAGAAAGCGCAAAGTTGGTGCCTTGAACTAAAGTCTAGAACTTGTACTGTAGTATCTTATTTATGTGAGACCTTATTTATGTAAGACCTTATCTTATTTGTGCAAGTTTTTGGACCTATTTATATAAGTTTTGAACCTTTAATTTGTATTGTCGCTATGTGGTTATTTCATAGCCATTTTATCGAACTTTTTCTTTGTAATTTGTCGTATCGCAGATGAAAATTTTTTTTAGGACTACCCTTGTTTCAAATCCTGGGTGCTGATGTTCAAGCCTCATACATTTCATTGCTGCAAGTTGCAGTGTGCTGATGTTATCTTTGCTTCATTAATTTCTAAGATCGTTGTATGCTTGACAACATTAACAGATGAACAGTATATGATATATATTGTGGTCGTAGCTACCTGCTTTAACAATACCTCCCACCGTTACTAATTACAAGTCACTTTGAATTTATTTTTTTTTGGTACACTCATTTTGCTATGTATTTATATATAATAATATATCTGCATAGCAAAGGATGAGCAAAAAAAAGTTAAATCAACTAATAATTTTGAATGGAGAGTACATGACATTTGTTTTGTTTTTTCATTTCTGTCGTATTATTTCTTATATATAGTAAATGCACATACGAGATTATAGTTTGAAACTTTATTGTTCTCTATCTATGCGTGCAGGGTGTGTGTGTGTTCATCACTAGCTTGTCCTAAAAAGAATGCAATTCTAAAATCAATCCCATTAAAGTGTTCAATTTTTTTTGCGAGAAAAAGTGTTCAAATTTGACTAAATATATATAAAAAATATTAATGTTTTTATATCAAATAAGTGTATTATAAAAATAAATCTCATGGCAAATCTAACGGTACCTATTTGATGTAAAAAATATTTATAGTTTTTTTAAATTGATTAAATTTGAGTTATTTTTAACTTGATACTGATTTTTTTTGTAGAGTGGGACGAGTCACGTGCCATTCTCGCATCGCCCAAACTGCAACCAAAACCAGCCGACAGCCGTTCGTACAATCCTAGGGAAGGAGACAAATGCTGGCGCGGCGGGGCGGCCCGCGAAGGGCGACCGCCGGATCGACGCGGCCATCGACCACTTCACCGTCATGGGCTACGCCGCACGCGTCATCAGGGCCGTCGTGAATGATCTCCTCAAGGTGATTTTCAATTAGGTTTCGGTTTGGGTTTCCTGTTTCTCCGCGGATCGATTTGGGGGCTCGAAATCTGTTTTTATTTTTTGGTGCCGTGAACAGCTACTGGGCGTTCTCTTGTGTTTGCGGCGGTCGGCGCCTCAATCCAAGTGCGAATGAATGAATGCACTAGCTGATTGATCGATTGTGGGTTTTCCTCTGCTATATGGCTGTAGTTGTACGGGGGCCCTGATGCGTGGCACTTACTGGAGGACGGCTCCTACAGTCCTACCAGGCTGTGCAAGACAGGCTCTTCGAGATCGAGGAAGAGGAGAAGAAGAAGCAGGACCAGCAGCTGATGCTGGAGTATCACCAACAGCAGGACGGCCAACAAGTGGAGGATGAGCCTCAGGTTGTTGGGTGATTCCTCATTTCCTTTTGTTGTCTATCTTAAATTCTCACTTTCTCATTTCAGAGCAATATGCCCAATATGGATCGTTTATGATTACTTCTTATACTTTGAAAAACAAAAGAATTAAATGCATCAAACTTGAAAGGGCATGTCACTTAGGTCCGCGAGCTATAAAATGTATTTTTGGGTCCCTAAACTTGTTAGTGGTGCGCACCGGACGACTATGCTAGCCACGTGATGGCATACCGCATACTAGCGTGACATATTTTTATACATTTAAGCGCTCATCTTTCCTCTGCTATCATAAATAGATCCTCTCTTCTCCTTGCTTGGCAACTGCAGCCCATGAACGCTGAGGTTCCCCTCGCTTTCGTGGCATATTTTTCTCTATTTAGGCACTCATCTTTCCTCTTCTCTCACGAATAGATCCTTTCTTCTCCTTGCTTCCCTCTTCTCTCATAGGTACTGCAGCCTTTGGATGCTGAGGCTCCTTTCACCTTGCTGCTGTAGCGCACAACATACTACTGCAGCTGGCGCATATATAGGGAAGCCAGCTGCTCCTTTATGCATGCACGCACGTAGGAGTAATTACTGTGATAGCAGTTGTCGATTGTTCTTGCATATTTTACTATCTAATAATTGGGGGACTTCTGATAATATATTTTTTTAAGACCTCATGTTAGAGGCGTATGTCATGAGCCTACCTAGTACCTAGTAGCTAATAGCCACGCTCAAATAGAGGTAGTAAATCAGTTCAGCTTGCCTTAGTTAGCTGATTGGGTTAGTTTGGAAGGTTGGAGGAGTAATAGTGAAGGAGGAATCATAGGGAGTGGTCAGCTAGGGAGGCTATTTATCTGTGACCCGTATGGGGAGGCAATCTACAATTAGAAGGAAAAGCCTTCTCTCTTGCTCGGCTGTGGGCAAGGCCTCTGGTCGGCCCCCTCTCTCCCTCAACCTGAGCCACCACCATAACATTTGTGTCGGAGATGCTAGGTTCCGATGAGGGCAACAAGCAGCCGAAGGTGCCATTGACGTTGTCATTGGTTCCCATCGCCAATGATAGCCAACCGTGCTCAATAGATGGCGTTCCTCTAGACGCGCCTAGAGGCCCTGGAATCCCGGCTGCTGGTGACCACCACCACCTTGCCGTCACTGTTCCCCGGTGCACCCCTCATTGCCATTCTCCATCGGAAGCCCTCCTCTCTTTCCCTTAGCGGCGTGGACCAGCAGGCATGCGACAGGGAGAAGGCATGGGGTCACGAGCAGGCGTGCACCGCGTAGCACCGCCACACTCCCCCATCGACTGCCGTGGGAGCGCCTCTGTTGGTCGTTGTTGTGGCATGACCACCTTGCTGCCTTCTCAGTGATGCGCATGCTTACGGCACAGGCAGGTGTTGCTCCAATTTCCTTAGCAAGATGTGTGTTTGCAATTTCTGTGCCTAGCTCCTTATCTATTCGGATGGGTCTGGGTCTGGGCTCGTGGTTCAGGCTGGATGTGGTGGCCAAGCTGTGTGGGCTGCTGTGTCCTTGTTTCTTCAAGACTTGAGCCCATGTGTGGGCTGCTCCATGGATTGCCGCTAAACTGAGGGCAATCCTGGGCACACCATTAAGAGATGCAAATTTAGAAGCTTAGCAAGAGTGATTAAGAGAGAATTAAGGGGTGGTTGGGTTCCTTAATGTCTATGTATACTGTGAGCTACCATGAGAATAAGCAAGAAGGAATTATAGAAGGAAAATCCTTCTCTCTTACCCCACCCGCCCCCCTCTCCCTCTCAACCCTAGCCACCACCATAAGTCCATAGCACCTCACAGGACACCTGTGTATTTCCATGTTTATGTGCAGCCTTAAAAAGGTTGGTAGCTTAATTCAGGAGAAAAAAAAAGATGCCATATTGTGGCTAGAATGACAAAATAAACTGAGCAATTAAGTAAAATATACTAACATCTTGCACACACTCCTAAGTGCTGCAAGCAACCGGCTTCACATATTCTCTACTGCAAGGCTGTTTCTCTGATGTTTTATATCTAACTGAGATTGTGCCACATTTTGTTTGGCAAACTATTCCGTTCTTTATCTCTTTCCAAGTGCGCAAATGCATCACTATCAAATACAATATGGTTGGTGGGTAGTTCTGAAAGAACTGATTTCATTACCAAATAACTTCCGAGTTGGTATTAATTTTTGTTTCAAGTCAACAATCTTACTTCTGTATGTGTCCATGAACATTCAAATGCCTAAGTATGCAACGTGAACCAGTGTAAATGAAAAGTTTTATATTATGCTAAAGTAAATATGGTGATCATTACGTGTTTTTACAATAAGCTATCTTGGATGTTGCTATGACTGCGGCATTACTATGTTTTCAGGGCCATTAAGTCCGGTACACTACAATGATGATGGCAAAGTTGATACTGGCACAATGCAGCAAACTGAAAGTTAACCAACTGTCAGTCTGTTGTTTCCTTTAACTTTTGACCTTTGGGTGATTATGCATTTATGATTATGGTTTCTGTTGTCATCCAATTGACAAATGCTTATGCATGTTGTGGAATTCTAAGATAGGATGATATAAATAATAAATTTCAACACTGGTAGAATGCAGAAAACTAAAAAAGAACGGTAAACAAAGAGAAATGATATCCGTCATGCGGTTGTTTTGGGGGGAGAAAATAGCCGGATTTTTGTCTGTCCATTGCGCAATGGCCATCCGATGGCGCTGACACTGTCCGATCCCCTCACTCCAATCACCGCTTCGTCCGCAGGCAGCCCAACAGCAAGCAAGCTAGCATGCAGATCTGGGCGGCAGAATTTGAGCAGAAGCAACGTGGCGGCCGGCTGCTGGCATGCGTTGGTGGGCGGCATGGCACAGATCTGGATTTCTGTTTTTTGTGTGTGCGCGTGCGCGCATCTGCGTGTGTGTTGTGTGCGCGTGTCAGTGTGTCTGCGTTTTCGTGCGTGCGTGTATCTGTGTCTGTGTGCGCGCGTGTGTTTGTGTGCGTGTCTGAGTGTGTGTGTGCGCGCGGCGTGCATGTGCTGTTCACGCTGTTCCACCTCCACGTCGTGGGTGCCGCCGCCATATGTTTTCCCTGTTGTTTTGTTGTTTGGAAATAACCGGTTGTTTACGAAGCTACAAAACAACCAGATGATCAAAAACAAGCTGTCATGCCTTAATGCAACATTTTCCTCTAAGCAGAATCTCTGAGTCATAATATATGATTATGATTTATGTTATCTATCTGATGATTATGAAATTGCTAGTGGGCTCAATTCAATATGTTTTGTACATTTGTAGCACCAAGAACCAGCAGCAGGCGAGGAAGTGGAAGACCGTATGTTCATTGAACCACGAGATACCATATCAATTTCAAATGTGGTACCAGCAGAGACTATGTCAGCAGATGAGGAAGTGCAAGACCCTATGGTCGTTGAGCCACCTGCTCGTGAAGCTGTTGTGCCTATCCGGATGAGGAAGAGGACAACACGACCTTGCTATGGATGGCTTAGTGAGTCAGAAGATGAGGAAGAGGAACAACCCAATGGTCAAAAACATGAGGTGCATGTTCAAGTCTAGGAGAGAGAGCCTAGTAGATGGTATGTGCACCCTATTACTATGTTTACTCCCTCCATTCCAAATTATAAGTTGTTTTGATTTTTTTGGTGCATTCATTTTGCTATGCATCTAGATATAATAATAATGTGTCATTGTGTCTAGATTCATATAAAAATGGATGAGCCACAAAGTCAAAGCGACTTTTTCGAACGAGTGAGTATTGTTGAGTTGTTACTTAAACCAACTTTCTATAAATAGTCAACATCTTGAATTTTATTGCCACTGTG
This sequence comes from Cymbopogon citratus, assembly GCA_031170775.1. Taxonomy (NCBI): domain Eukaryota; kingdom Viridiplantae; phylum Streptophyta; class Magnoliopsida; order Poales; family Poaceae; genus Cymbopogon; species Cymbopogon citratus. The sequence goes on from DXKC01003376.1 coordinate 9,710, forward strand.
ACTTTGATCCGAAGATGGTCACTATGGCTTATGATCTTAATTAGGAACTATGCGTGCCCTTGTCACCATGAACATGATACTAGCCATATATATATATCACATAGCAATTAGCAAGGCAGGCATGCAGTATTGAAACCTCCTTGTAATCAATAAGCTATTGAACTACAAGATAGTCAATGGTGTCTGAGAAACGAACTTGCCGGTATACGTTCTCAAAGATGCTGCTGCCGTGGTTGAGAATGTTAAAATATTAGGTAGAGGAAAAATTATACATTGGTGTTACTATTGAGAAAAGTAGGGTATCATGATTAGCAGTGCAGGACATATTTGAGGGTTTTTAAAACTAAACCCTACTGGACATGACATCAGGACCTTACATTGAATTGAAACTCCGAGAAGCCACTTTCTTAGGGCGTCTCCATTCTCCAAAAGCCCTCATCAAATCCCTGGTTCAAAGGGAGGGAAGAGCAGATTTTTTTTTTTAAAAAAAAATCCAGCACACAA